>VXCM01001434.1:406-107589 GCA_014773175.1 Lucifuga dentata | reverse complement strand
GTTAGATGGAGGCAGATGATTCGCTGTGGTGACCCCTGAAGGGAAAGCCGAAAGGAAGAGAAGAAGAAATACAGCCCACATACACATTATGTTACTGCCAACCATTTTCCAAAACATCCATCCATCTATCCATTTTCTATACCCATTTGTCCTGTTAAGGGTCATGGTGGGGGGGNTGGGGGGGTGGGGGGCCTGGAGCCTATCCCAGCGGTCATTGGGCGAGAAGCGAGGTATACCCTGGACCCTGGACAGGTTGCCAGTCTATCGCAGGGCTGACACACACAGAGAGACAAACTCATTCGCACCTACAGGCAAGTTAGAGTTTCCAGTTCACCTTTAGTTTTCCCGTTATTTTGCTAAATTTTGCTAAACTTTCAAAATCAAACATTCAGGTGATACAGCCGCCTTAAAATTCAGTATTTTCCTGCTTACACGTACACCCAAATGTAGAAGGCAAAATCATTTATATTTCTCTGCAATTCTCATCTTCTTCTGGGACTATATTCCCTGGCGGAGATATACATTTTCTTTTGTCTGCTCTGTGTTGGATCAGTTAAATTAAGTAATTTCAAAAAACCAAAAAAAAACAAAAAAAAAAAAAAAACATAAGAATGACATTTGGTTTGCTGTGATGGATTACATATCTCAAGCATGTTCCAAATCCCTATAAGTCATTTTTTTATTTTTTTTATTTTTTTAATAGTGTACTGGAATGAATTAAAACCAATGGCTGCCTGGAAGGTAGGAACAACAAATCTAAAATATATCACTCCAGTGGTGTGTTTTGGAGAAGTTGGCAGTAATATAAGGTGATTTTATTTATTGGTCTCAAACATGGAATGCTCTTTTAATATGAGGCGACAGGCCTAACCTCTGTTCCACCTCTCTGATCCACCATGCCACCCCTCTAGATCTTCAAAATGATCAAAATGTTTGTCCCTTAAGCAAAAACAGTACCATGACTATATCTTTGTGACAGGACAGGCTCTGGCGATGCAGCTGGGGGACTGGATTTTTCGGGGGGTGGCCCAGGTCATGTTTGTCAACAACCCTGTCAGCGGACTCCTCGTCACAGCCGGCCTCTTCCTGCAGAACCCTTGGTGGGCTCTGAATGGGCTGCTGGGTACCTTTATTTCGACTGTGTCTGCCATCTTGCTGGGACAAAACAGGTCAGGTCACATTTTAAGTTTCTTCATTGTGGGTAAAAAGAAAAAACTGAGTAGCCAGCGAACAAATTGTCTTATTTTTCTTCTCCTCAGCTTATTTCTGTACATTAAAACCTCTCAGCAATTCATTATCTCTGTTCCCTAGAAGTTTTAATTCATTTTTCCCTTAGGGTTCCATTTCTTTGGCTTTCTTATTGTGTCGTTTTCACAGATTGTTCCTTACTTAACTGTACTTTTCACTCATATGTCAGTTCTCTTTGTTATCTCAGGGAGGCTGTAGCAGCTGGCTTATATGGCTACAATGGAACCTTAGTTAGCATTCTGATGGCTGTTTTCTCTGCCAAAGGAAATTGGTACTGGTGGCTTTTGTTGCCGAATATATTCATGTCCATGTTGTGGTAAGGGAAATTTGATACAACATTCTAATCAAAAAAATACTTTATAAAACCTGTATTTAATAGCTTTTGTGGATTTTTCTTGTGAAAAAAAAAACCCTTTATTGCTAATAAATTATAACCGCAAATATTATAAACCCTGGAGAACCTGGAGAACCCATGTCATTGTATTTTTAAGCTAATAATAGATTTTTCACTTTTTAAATTTTTTCAAAATCTAGCAGCCCAACAATTGTTGTTATTACTGATCTAGCTAAAACTTAACTATGATGTGTGCCTTATTAGAGAGTGGTACTAATTCATTTGGTTTCAGTAAACAGGAAAGAGCGATTCAAAATCAAACGCAGTAATTTTATAAGAATTAGGAGATACAAACATACGGGTAAACAGACAAAGAAGGCCAGATTATGTCACTGTATTATGGTTTGCCTCTACCCAATCAGAAACTCATATCCTGCTTCCTGTTTTCTGTACTTTTGTTTGCAGCTCCTTCGTCTCCAGTGCTTTGACCTCAGTTACCAGCAAATGGGACCTTCCTGTATTGACCCTGCCCTTTAATATTTTATTATATCTGCACATGGCCGCTACAGGAGCCAATCACCCCTACTTTCCACAGGTACAATGCAGCTTGGCCACACAATAAAAGATGCACATATGTACTAAATAGATGCAAATCAAACTTAAACCTTTTGTTTCTGTTATTTCAGGTGGATATCCAACCAAATCTTCAATACCCTTCTAATACCACCATCACAACGAAAAGCCTGAATATCAATCAGGTACAACAGAAATATAATCTAAACCTCCTTTAAATCATTATTTTCTCTGCACATATGCCCTCTCAATCATTAACATAATGATTTCATCACTTATGTCATCACAAACGTCAGCTGACGTTAATGGAAGTTGGTTCTTTCTGTTTGCAGCTGCTCCTGTCGGTGCCAGTGGGTGTTGGCCAAGTTTATGGCTGTGACAGCCCTTGGACTGGGGGCCTCTTCCTTCTGGCCCTGCTGCTCTCCTCCCCAACTATCTGTCTTCATGCCATGCTGGGTTCTGCTGCTGGCATGTTGTCTGGTAAATTGCACCCATTTGCATACAAATTTGCATAATGTAATATTAGCTGAGGCTACAGCAGAAGGTGTGGTTCTTTAAAGGGCACATTATGACATTATGGTGCAAATTGCCAATGAATCATAGCATGTTTCCTCACATAATGCTCCATCAGACCAAATCAGCATGTACTTTTACTGTATTTCTATTATTAGTATATTTATGGAACAGGATTGGATATGGATTGGATTGCTCAATAATAGATTTCATGGAGCTTATCATGCTGTCCTCTAATATGCAGGGCTTGCTCTAGCAGCTCCTCATGAGGAAATTTATTCAGGACTGTGGAGTTACAACAGCGTTCTGTCTTGCATTGCCATTGGAGGAGTGTTCTATGTTATAACATGGCAGACTCATCTATTGGCTCTAACATGTGGTAAGAACGCTATAAAATCAACCATTTCATTAAAAGTGGACAAAATATCAATACATTTTTCCATTAAAAATATTTTTTCCAGCTCTTTTCTGTGCGTACATGACTTCAGCCATCTCCAAATTGATGTCCAAAGTAAGTAAAGGACTCTCTAACTTAAATCAAATTCCATAAACTTAATTTGAATGCCCAGATGTCACTCATATAATCTGTCATGGTCTCCTCTCTGATGACATCTCCTTTCAGTTTGCATTACCAGCGGGCACTTGGCCTTTCTGCCTGTCGACTCTCATTTTCCTCCTCGTCTCCTTTGAGATCCCAGCCATCTGCAGACTGCCTCTGTCTGCAGTTTCCTACCCTGAGGAAAACCGACGCTACCACAGGCAACTAGAAGCCTCAGAGAAAGTGAAGCAATCTTCAGAAGAGCAAGATGAGGCTTTGCAGAAGGAGAATGAAAGGCCACATTTCCAGCTGGTACTTGAGGAGGGCTAAGTGAGGTCATTTTACAAATATTATAGGTGATGCTCTTTAGCCCCGTGTTCTGACATTTTATTTTGCACAATAAAATGTGCAAAATAAGCAATTAAATGCACCGCTGCACTTATATGGTATTTTATGTAACATAATTATACTCTTTATGTAATGCCTGACATAATAAAAATGACACACATAACTGCTATATTTGCTCCGTGCAGCAGAGGGCAGCAGTCTCTAAGGGAACACAGAACTACTGTTGTTGCATGAAAATCTAATACTATTTACATGTATGAGTGCAATTTTGATTCTATGTTTATTGGCAAAAAAATACTGTGTTGTTTAAATGTTTTATGTTACAAAAATACAGTGTTATTCATATACAGTCATTAGAAAACAGATTAAAGGACAACAGACGTAAAGCCTCTTTCAGCAGCAGATTTGGTTGCTGGGAGATGATTTAAGATGCAGCAGTGAGTTTCAGCAGTGCAGATATTGAGCTGTAGGGGAGATTTCACAAAGTGCTCCCCCAGCAAAAACAACCTCTTCTTTGCCAGGCATAATCCATCACTGCCATTTTCTGCACTCCACCCTGTCCTATTGTTTTCTCTTATCTTTTCTCTTTAGCGCTCTTTTGGTTTCATCTTTTCTGTCTCTTTCCTATCTCTCTCTTCATTTATTCAGCCTTGCTTATAGCTTCCTTATCATCTTTCCTCTGCTTTCTTCTCCTCTGCTTTTGTGTCAAACTATATCTGTCTAAAAGCTAAGAAACATATATCAGTGAAGACAGGTTTTTATGTAAGATTATGATCTCTATGAAAACAAGCTTCCGAGATCTTTGGTGATTACCTTTTTTTTTTTTATCATAGCTGATTAAAAAGTGGATGTGTGATAGCAAAAATGTATATTTGTGTGGATGTTTGTCTGTCTGCCTGATGTATCAAGGCAAATGGATTTTAGTCTCGCCAAGATGACACATATCAGACAGTCACACTCCTAGACGTGTGGGAGGTGGAGAACAAAGGGTGACAAGGCGCGAGACGAGGGATGGGTAAAAAACTGAAAATGGGAACATAACAGGTTTGGCTTGGTGATAAAATATGACTTGAGAAGTACATTTTCATCCTTCATTTGAGCTCAATACCCATTTAAATCAAGTGTTTCAAAGACTTAATATTCTGGTCACGATACAGAGGGAAAGTTTCTCAAAGTTTTCAGCAATATTGTCTCTAATCCACTGAAACCTTTAGATAAAAGTGACCTTTGTCAGTGGATGCAAAGTGACCTTTCCTAGCTGATTAGTGCACTGATTCATTCACATGATAGAGTGACCTTTGAATGACAGGATAAGTGTTGGCAGTGGGATGATGTGAGATGAGGTTTGTGTCACTTTCACAGTGTTATGCACTCAGAGCAGTGTGATTCACCTTCCCTGCACCTATGCTCCTGTGCTTCACAGCAGGAGAGAGTGGGACTGAACGGAACCTGTGACAGATAAAGACTCATCATGCTTTCACCAACAGATACATGCAGGGAACAAAGCGTGGATTTGAACTGAAATACCATGCCTTGTGCAGTGTTTTATAAATCTGATAAAGAAAATACACAACAATATGTGAAGTAACATTAAATAATATATGCACAGACATATTTGGTTTTCTTTAAAATTACCTTTTGCCAAATTTATTATCTAGTGAAGAAAACTGCAGGCATAAGCAAAGGAAGAGATGCTGGTTTTATAACGGAGTGAGCATGTGAGAAATGCAAACAACACAATAAGAACACTAGGTTCCATATTAACTGTCCGCCTTCTCGCCAAATAACAATAACAGTCTGCAGCCTGGTCTTTTAATTCCTGTTATTTTCTCTGAGATTGACAGGCAGACTTTGTGTGTGTATGAAAGAGAGAGAACGACTGTGTGTGAATGCATGAAAAAAAGATGCTAAGCACACAGTCAGACTGTTCCCGTGGGCGGGCAGGATGAACATTGTGTCTTTGCCAGTCTGTGAATAGAATGTTAGAGCTGCTATCTCTGCACAGTTGTGTGGGTGACGCTCCTGGCTCGGCACGTTCAGACCAAATTTGTCTGCTGCTTCCTGTTAGACAGAAGGAGAATCCCCTGGAAGCTTCATCCCTCATTGGCTGTATAAAGCATCACTGTGAGGAAGTATTGCCATGTATGTATGCTCCCTGTGACACTGCTTTCCATATCCACGGTTCATTCTGCCGATCAGACTCTGTGACATAATCTGGTTCATATATAGTATGATATATAAATTCAAGTATCTTTTTCAATTAGAGTAAAATTGCAAGCAGAAAAATCAAAATGGTGTCCTTCTGATATGAGGATTTTTTTTTTTTTTTTTTTTTTTTTTTTGGTCATTGTGATTTTATTACATGAATAGTTTTTAAGAAATAATGGGCATCTCTGTGCAGTAAAAATAGACATCAGAAGGGCTCTCAAAACTAATTATCCCTCATGTTCACCATACAAATGCTACTATGTAAAACTGCAATGAAATCAAATACAGCATGTTCCTGCTAAAAGTTTGGGAAGTGATGAAAATCTGTCACGAGAGGAGGCAAATCAGGTGAACAACATGGAAGCCACAGTCATGGCTGGCAGGATTTGCAAGCACATTGTTTGTCTCACCACTCACATCATTGGGTCCCACTGGAATTGTAAGACAGCTGAAATGAATGCAGCCAATGTACAAAAAACATTAAAGGATTATATTACTTCTCAGAAAATAAAGGTAAATCTCATATTCCCTGCCTTACTGTATATGTATATTGTGGGTGTTATTTTAAATTGGGATAGGCTGTAGAGGTGGTCATGCTACTGTATTGATCATATCTATAATGATAATCATTTTGCTAATGTTTATTTATAAGCAGCATCTCTTAATGATAATCATTTTGCCAAGGTTTATTTACAAGCAGCATTACTGTAGAATTATGCTAATTAAACACAGTAATAATATTCCAAAAATGGCCCCAATAACCCGCTGAAATGAAAAACTGCTGTAATGCTCTGAGTTCTCTCACCCACAAATAAAGTGATTTATTTTTGAAAACATGTAACAAAACTCAGTTATTGAGTCTGGAGTCTGTCTGGCAGCCTATGGAGCCGGTTGTGTCCGTGGATCTGTTCGGGCTGTGAAAAGCCCCCACCTCTCCCGGTCGTGACTGTCTGCAAGAACTCCGGAAACGAGCCTAGAGATGGATAAGGAGGCTGCAACATCCGCGTGATCATCGGAAGAGCACCAATGGCTTTTCAGTGGGGAAAGTGAGGATACGGTATTCCCTGCCGCGCGTGAGGAAATGGGCGGGCACGGGGAAAGCTCAGTCACGCTGCGTGGGTGGTGAATGGATAGTAAGGGAGCTGCCGCGGCAGTATTTATCAGAGCAAGAGGAGCCACTCAGACAGGACGCAGATCAGCCCGATAAGCGGAAGATTTCAGCACCAGCGCGACCGGACAGCGACACGTAGCCTCAACTTTTATTCAAGCAGCAATCATGGTTCTCATCTGGACCCAGTTCGGCATGAAGCATAAAAATGTCAATGTCAAATGCAAAGTTCGAGTTATGCACAGGGGGGACAGCTCAGGATCCTCATCATCAGCGGTGAGTTTAACTATTATTATGGAAGTTTATTCTAGTAAACTGTATTTCTTATCTGTTAAAGCCGATTTATTAACGGCTCTGAATGACTTGTATTCACTGGCAGAATATTCGAGATTTAAATCGCAAATATTTTACATTACTTAATATTCTCTACATTTGATCGTGTTCTCTCGCGATTATTATTACATCATTTCATCTGTTGCTGTGGGTTCATTCAAATGAAAGACTCGCTTACTCGTACTCAGCCAATCGCTGAAGAGTTTCTCGGTTGTTGGGGGAAATCTGTCACCATCACGCACACGACCCCCTCTTTGCTCACGTCGTGTGCCTTAGCCTGATTAAAATGTATGACATAGATAGCGCAGCATAGAGATGGTGTTTCCGTTGTGTCTTTGCTCTGAGATGTTTTTCTGCAGATTAAGAGATTCAGCAATTTGTTCGGAGGATGCCACTAGTGTTTTATATTCTAGGCTCTAAGTTTTTAAGTTTTTCATCGTCAGTCTTATTATAAGTTGCTTTTTTGCGTCATGTATCAGAGGACACGGTTGACTGTATGGCTTTCAAGCTCATCATCATATTCCAAAAGCTGATCGATCTGTTGCTTGAAGATGGTCTAATGCGTGACTGTTCTTGTTTCTACAGGAAAGCATTAAGTCTGAGCAAGATGCACCCTGGCCATCCATCAAGCCCACAGGAAAGGATTTCTACAAGGTGCTGGGTGTCTCACCTGACTCCGATGAAGACGAGATCAAGAAGGCTTACAGGAAGATGGCTCTGAAGTTTCACCCAGACAAGAACAGTGATGCTGATGCAGAGGAGAAATTCAAAGAGATTGCAGAAGCCTATGAGATTTTGACTGACCCTAAAAAGAGAAGCATATACGACCAGTATGGAGAAGAAGGTGAGAGAGATGAGTTTTTAAATGCCAAAAATTCAAAACTTCAAAATAGCAGATGCAAATGAGAAATCCAGCCTAGCATGGCTAAATATGATTATAAATACAGTATGCATAACTAGAACCCGAGAAGTTAGAAAGCAGTCTCAGTAGCATTATGAAGAATCCAATCAAGATCCAATCAATATATTCTGCATTAATTTTAGTGCGTGAACTAATGAGCTTAACTTTTTGGACATTTCTTTTTTCTCTATGTTATAGGCCTTAAAAATAAAATGTCTGTGGCGGGCCAAGGCAGCGTTTATCGCAATAATTTCCAAGGTGATACCAGCGGCCTCTTCTCCTCCAACTTCCATGGCTCCGACCACTTTGATATCTTCTTCAGCACTGACTCTGATGGTGAGGACGATCTCTTCAACCCCTTTAGACGATTCACCTTCAGCAACCTGGGTGGGTTTGCTGGCAATGACGGTGGGCTGCGAAGAGGTGAGCGGCGTCAGCAAGGTGAGCCGGTGGTGCACGACCTGCTGGTGACCCTGGAAGAGGTCTTACACGGCTGCACGAAACATGTGAAGATTACCCGCAGCCGCCTCAACCCCGATGGCCATAGCATGCGATCTGAGGACAAGGTGTTAAATGTGGTGGTGAAGAAAGGCTGGAAAGCTGGGACCAAGATCACATTTCCCAGGGAAGGAGATGAGACATCCAACAACACTCCTGCAGACATCACCTTCAACCTCAAGGATGAGGAGCACCCACAGTACAAGAGAGATGGCTCCAACATTGTCTACACAGCCAAGATCACCCTCAAAGAGGTGTGTTCATGTCTTATTATGAATACAGTACAATTAGTATTTATCAGGAATAAATGTTTGACAAGGCTGAGAATACCAAATGACACATTCTGTTCAAGTTTGCCAACCATTTATATCAACCACTTCTTAGTCTTTACGGAAATATTGACTAAGTCGTGTTCTTAGCCAACCATGCCAACATAAATCAATAATTTAGAGACATGAGTAAGACATAAGACATCTATCTTATGCAGTAAAGAGGCTAATATCTTTAAGAGTAGACTGAGGACAGAACACAGTGTTCTGTTATGAGATTTTGAGCTGTTTCCAGCCACACACACACTTTCTTTGGAATGAGCTGACAGACCCCCACTAACATAACAGCAACAGCAGCCTGCCAACGCCTCCGTTACCTCACCAGCCCCTGCAGAGTGAGAGAGTGAGCACAAGCTAAATTTAGCTTCAGTGCTGACTGCCCACACAAATTGCACTCCACTCTTCTTCTCAACTACAATGCTGCAGACTCTTCTGCTTCTATCATACAGGGGATGCTGGAGAAGCAGACACATTTGGCTTGCTCTCACTCCTGCAACCCACACATGGATTAGTCGGTTAGCAGTCACAGAGACCGGTTTTTCAAAGAACTCCTCCATCTTTCATTGGCTCCCTTCAGTTTCTAATGCACTTAACTCCCACACATAGCCAGTAAATAGGACATAGTTCATAACATCTGTAACACCAGCTTGTTGCATAACACAGAAAATCTTTGTGCTTTCAGGAGATGCTCCATATTTAGCTGTTATTTAACATGCCACAGCAGGCATTTAATTGATTTTTTCCAAGTATATCTCAGGACTGAGTATATCTCAGTCCTGTCATAAAAGGGTCCACTCAGAAGTGTTATGAAACTTGTTCTAAGGACATACAAGAGATCTAGAGAATTAACTTTTTCTTCCATCTTTGTTCTCCAGGCTCTGTGTGGCTGCACATTTAATGTCCCAACACTTGACAACCGGATGATGCCACTACCATGCAGCGATGTTATCAAACCTGGTGCTGTCCGGCGACTAAGGGGTGAGGGTCTGCCCCTGCCCAAGAGCCCATCTCAGCGAGGTGACTTGGTGGTGGAGTTCCAGGTGCTCTTCCCCGACAGGATCCCACCCCAGTCCCGTGAAATAATCAAGCACAGCCTGGCCAAGTGCTAGCCTGTTTTCTCATGACTAGACTCACACAGCTTCACCATATGTATATGTTGTTATCAATTAACAAACATAGCCTTGCCCAAGGTGCTAATATCACAACCAATCACAACCTCTTATTGTGTTTGGATAATGGCAAGCAAGGAAATGAACTGTAGGTGACAGAACTTTGAGAGGACATGGCACAATGCACAACAACTCTAATGCTACATGACGCAGCATCTTCAGAAATGTTGAATGGAGTCTTTGGTATCTGAGGACATCCATTGACTCAATAGCTTTAGTCTTGAATGAAAAGGTTAGCTGTACTGTTATACATGCAAACCTATAGCAGGATATCAGTTTGCAATTCAAGTCTGTATAGACTTCTTTAAACCTGAATGGTAGAAATATATGAAAAAAAAAACAAAAGCAAAGTTATATGGTGTTCATATGACTGATCTTTTACACTGATTTATTACAATAGCAAAATGTACTTGTATACACAGATTTACTTTGTGTACAAAAAGCAGAAACGTTGTCTCTAAGAGAGATTCAATGGTTAAATGTTCTATTGAATTATTTGAAATGGTTGTATATATTCTGCACAGAACCAGTTGATGTATATTATGAATTGTTATAGACATGTTTGAAAGCATGGACAATAAAAAAAAACAAAAACAAAAAAAGAAAAACAGAATTTTAACTGTGTTCTCTACTGTTTTCTTGTGATAAAATTGAAACAATGTACACTTACATCTCAGTATATTAAAATGTAAAGGGACAAATGGTAACTGCAAATAATGCATATCATCATGTGCAATACTGGGATTTTTTTTGGTGGGGAGGAGGGGGGATAAATAACACTAGAATCACATACAACATAAGAACAATACGACATAAGCTGATAAAAACCCATGAAATATCAATATTTTTATTTTCTTTCTCTATTATTATTTTCATTTGTATTTTTTCCTCCTCCCTGCCTGCTTTATTTCACATTTGCTTTCCTTCCTTTTTTCCTTCCATTCCTTCTTAATTTGATCTGAAAACAAAATCCCCAAAAGTAGAATTATATTTTCTTCTGAAGTTTAGTTACTCTTCTTTGAGTACTTTTGGATATCCTTTATATATATATGTATATAGATAGATAGATAGATAGATAGATAGATAGATAGATAGATAGATAGATAGATAGATAGATTACTTTCACTTTTAAAAAAATCCAACTTGGAATTTTTTTTCTTTTTTTTGTTTTTGCTGACAATGGAGTATTTCTTCACTGAAACACTGATGGTTTTACTGAAGTTTGAGTACTTCTTCCATTGTTACAGCTCAGTCAGAATTCAGAACAAGCTCTCACTGCAGAACTGTTGGCTGCAGTGAGCCCAGCACAGCTCACTTCCGCCATCTAGTGGTGAATGCTGCAAAATCCTGCAAACAATAATAGCCCACACCTGTTGATCTTTTCAGGCCTGCCAACTGGATTGCATCGCCGCCAGAGATAAAGCCGTTGCTTTGTTGCTTTGTTGCTCTGACAGCAATTGTCTAAAATGATGAAGAGAGGGGTGACAAAAGAAAAGATTTACACCTGGACTCCACGCATGCATCTGAGCTGCAGGATGACATCACACCTGCAAAACTACAAACATACTGTCAAACGAAGTAGCCCACGCTGATTGACCCTTCAAATCACCTGCGTATAGAGGCACGAGTGGAAGTCTCAACTGAGATCAACAATTAAGTAAAAAAAAATAAATAAATACAAAATCAGATTTACATCCTGTGGAATGAAATGTCGCAGACCCCAGCATCAAACCTGACTGAGGGTTACCCTGTGATGAATCTGACCTTGGTTGTGCTTTTGCTCATTCCCTGCGTGGTCATTCTGCTTCTGCTGAATTGCCTGTTCCTGGGTTACAAATTATTGATCTTATCCAAGAAAAGACAGAAGCGGGAGGACGCGGAGGAAATGCTTTTGCAGTCCACCCTGCAAAGAGTCAGAAGAATGTCTGATTTTCCCTTTTCTCCGCTTCAGGGTGGGAGGAGAGCTTATATGTCTTTATCAGAGCCCGTCCTGGCGCATCCTGTCACCTCCTCCAGAGCTTCGTCCAAGGACAGACCCGTGGTGGATCAGAGGATCTGGCTCCTCAGGCCAGATGGTGCTACTGGGTCAGGGTCCCAGAGGGCGCCGAGCACCATCCTGGCCCCCTCATCTACAGCAGGTCTCACCCCGAGATTCGACCTGCCCTCCTGTTCACGGACCAACACCAGCAACAGGGCGGACTGGTGTANACCCCGAGATTCGACCTGCCCTCCTGTTCACGGACCAACACCAGCAACAGGGCGGACTGGTGTAAGAGCGCACCAGTTTTACTGCAGTCCACTGATTCAGAGGCTGAAACCACGGCGAACCTTGTGCCGCCCAACTCTCCCACGGTGAGTGGACCTGCAGAGCCTTTAACTCACACCACATGCAATCAGGAAGATTTGGAAAGGAGGAGATTTAGGAAGAGTTGAATGGTTGGTAGATTATCTCATATGTGGTTTATACATCAGGAAACGTGACCCACATGGTGTTGGTAAAAAGAAGAAAAAAAATTTTCACTGAGATCCATTTGGCCCCAAATGTTGTTATACTTTTAAGTAAAATGCTATTGTATTTCCATTAAATTTTTATTCCATTTAAATTTCAATTTCCACTTCTGGATAAGCCAGATTCTCAAAATTTGAGAAATTTTAAGATGTGTCACATTTCCTCTTTGACCTACTGGTCTTGAACCATACACTCTTTGTAAACATATTCATTCTGATTCATGGATAATTTTTTTTCTGTGAGCCTTCATAATTGTAATAATTTTGTTTCTATTCCAGAATAAAATTAGTTGCACCCTGCATAATGTGAAGGCGTCCTAACCATTTTCAAATGTGACACCCTCAGTGTATTTTACAGATCTTATTATCCAGTACAGACTATCACAGTGCCTCTCACCATGTCTCCTTTTTGCAGAAAATGTCTAAAATGTATTTATTAACATGCTCACAATAGATGTCTCATTAAAAAATTTGTTTAGATAAAGAAGAGGGAGGGTGTCAAAAATACATAGTAAAAAGAACAATGAAGAGTTTCATTTCAAGTTTGAGATGAATCTTCCATATTTACATATTCTGAAATAAAATAAAAATATAAAATATGCAGAAATGAAAGAGAGTGAGGGGTCTTCACTCCTATAGGAATATACCAAAAACAAAAGTTCTCCATTAAAGTGTGTTTTACCAGTAAATAGTAGAAATGCTAAAAACATGAACACTCCACTAATTTATTAACTGAAAAAGAAATTCTACTTGTCTTTATTTTAGAGAAAATCAACTTTTGAAGATTGAACTGGAGCTTGATTGAAATCTAAACAAAACTGTCACATATTACATTTAAAAAAGAAACAACAATAAAAACAATTCAGTTTTGTCCTTATTTAAGTCTGAATTTTTTATTTTTTTTCCCAGCAGGAGACCCATCATGTTGTGGGTCATGTGTGTCGGAGCAGTTCTTATGATATGCTCACATATGTGAATGGAGGCGTTGCAGAGCATCTATTGGACAAAATCGACATGGAGTGCGAGTACATCAACCAGCCTTCAGAGACGTCCTGCCTCAATACATCTGCAGTGGGTCCTGGACTGGACAGCGACTTTGGTGCAAGTGCAGGTATTTCAACAGCTATGGAATATTTACCAATATAGTCAGTTTAGATAGCATTGTGCATCAAACATAACTCTGAAAATTCATTTATTCTTTGCATCTGTGTATTTGACCACAAGGGTGCAATTTGGTAGGAAATGTGCTGGAGGGATTTATGGTATTAAGGAGGATCCTCCACCAAAAACAAAGAGAAATGTCTCAGTCTAGCAAGCAAACCAATATGTACAGTCCAAATGTCCAAATTTTGGACAATAACAACTAAAAGCATGTATGCCATCCTACATACAGTTATATGTAAAAGGACATTTGTTATTGGAAAACTAAATTCTGCAGCTTTCATGCAAAAACGCTTTGGTATCTCAATATAATTGTAATAATTGCTGGATTTTTTTTTCACACTTTAATTGCTGTTAAGGTTTTTCTGGCTGGGAAGTCAGAGGAAAGATGTCTTTGCACTATTGACAGTGAAAGCAATATCAATAAGGGATTTAAGGGGTCACTGTCTCCAAGTTTCAAATTTCTACCAGTGGATTGCTTTTCATTAGAGTTCTGAAATCTACAATGAAAAATTTATTTTCAGGCGTCTCCCTGCGGATCTTGTCAGCAGACAGTGATGGTCTGTCCAATGGCATGCTGGCTTCAGCCTTGGAGTGGGATTATTATGACCCATGTTATGTCAAACAGAATAATATACCCAAACATAAACATCACAGACCTGCAATGCACACCAAACAGTACTGGGTGTAATATATCCCAGATGTCTATGTGATTACTATATTTTAAATGTTAATTTATTTTTAAATTCTAAATTATTTAATTTTATTTATATAACTTGTGTATTTTCATATTTATTCACAGGCTTAATCACTAGTTTGTCTCACTCATAATCACGAAAATGTATCACTGGTTTAATTTTTTATGGCATAGAATGTAGTCTGTCACTAAATTAGTTGAACAATGATGTATTTACTACACTCCCTTCACTTACGTTAATGTAAATTATGTTTGTTTTTCATAGCTACAAGACCGTTCATCTGTTCTGGATTTTATAAAAAGTCACATCAAGAATTATTTTCACTGCCATCACCTTAAATGTTGTTTCATTTTGGCTAATAAAGACTGAATATTATAATTTAAGTGCAGATTCATTTGATGCAGTAAACACGGGCTATTAAAGAGAGAAATGTTAAAGTGTCCCTGCTACTTTCAGTACTTCCAACAAACTAATGAAAACAATCCCTAACACAATTTGAAGTCATTACAGTTATTACCGGTGAGCTTTTTGTTTCTCAAAATTAAAAACCATACCCAAGAAAATAATGTAAATGGTCTTTGGTCTTGCATTTGTGTTCATATTTTGCCTATTTTATTATTTCTTCATCAAATGTAGGGGTAAAACATTTAAAAACAAATTCTACACACTGAATAAGAGATGTGAACACCTGACTTGGATCTCTTATGTCAAAGTTTGCAGCTTCTGCTCATAATACTCAGTTTTCCATTTTGTGTGTTCCCATTTGAAACTTCCACTTATTTTTGTTACAACCACAACACTAACTTTCTACCCATAGTTTGATACTTCTTTGATTCTAATACATTGCAGCTGCACAAAGTCAGCTGTCTTGTCTTTGTGCTTTTTTACACACAAATGCCTTATCTTTTCACACACATGTAGCTTAGCCACACTTTTTTTGATAAATTGTTTTTCTATCACAAAAAAGGTAGCCAGTCTTCCTAGTCAGAATCTCTTGTATATCACGATTCTCCTCAGCTGAGCTTCTTCCATAAACAATACTCATCTGCTTAAGCTGAGAACTGCCTCCGACTTATATATTTTAAGAATTCTACAACAATACAAAGTAAAGAGAATGAGGAATAATTCTAGGTGTCCAGGAGAAATACTTTATTCTCTGTTAAGAGATATCTGTACATTAAAGATCAAGTGCCACTTGAATTTTTTTTTTTCAATCTTCATAGAAAGAATAACTGACACTGCATGATGCAAACATGAACAAAAGCTGACTAGAAACTAACATGTTACTCAAAGCTGGAGAGGAAAGTCAACACAATTTGCTTCAGCTTAGCATCAGATGGCTCAGAGATTTTGCCATCAGCCCTGCAATGGACAGAAAAGATTGAGTTACAAAATACTTCTATACATATTTTACAATGCATTAGATATGATGTGGCATAGAAGACTTTAGCTTACTTAATTGTTGCCAGCAGGTCTTGGTGCTGGCTCAGGATGTGCTGTAGGAACGCCTTCTCAAACTTGGTGATCTTGCTAGGCTCCATTTTATCCAGATGTCCTCTCACACCAGCATAAATGACAGCTACCTGTTCTTCAATGGCCATTGGGGCTGAAAATGAAAGAACATAATCACACTGTATAGAAAGACAACTGAAAAAAATCTATTTTACCTTTTAACATATGTCAAAAATGTGTAAATGGTTTGATGAATTTAGTTTCATATGTATTGTTGGCGACCATGAAATGGACAAATACTCACAGTACTGTCCCTGTTTCAAGAGCTCAGTCAGGCGAACGCCACGATTCAACAGCTGCTGAGTGGCAGCATCCAAATCAGAACCAAACTGAGCGAAGGCAGCCACTTCACGGTACTGGGCCAGCTCCAGCTTCATGGTACCAGCCACCTGATGAAGTTTTGGAATCAGTTAGTCAGAATTCAAGACAGGCATTGTGATTAAGAAAAGGAAAATGGCGCCACTGAGGCCCGACAAGAAAGGCTAACCTGCTTCATGGCTCTAGTCTGGGCGGCAGATCCGACACGTGACACAGACAGACCGACGTTGATGGCTGGACGAATACCCTTGTAGAACAGCTCAGTCTCCAAGAAGATCTGAGTGAGAGAAAACTGTACTTAGTTACTAGTTCAGGATTTCACCTGGGATGAAACAAGATAACCAGTCACACACATACCTGTCCGTCAGTGATGGAGATGACATTAGTTGGAATGTAGGCTGACACATCACCAGCCTGTGTCTCAATGACAGGAAGTGCTGTGAGGGAGCCACCACCAAAGTTGTCGTTCATCTTAGCAGCTCTCTCCAGCAGGCGGGAATGCAGGTAGAAGACGTCTCCTGGGTAGGCCTCACGACCGGGTGGACGACGGAGCAGCAGAGACATCTGACGGTAGGCGACAGCCTGCAGACAGGTGATGACAGGTGATTAGGTTCTTCTCTAATCTCGATGTATTATATTAATGAAATGCACAGTATTGCATGTTTTGCTGTCGTCACATTATAGTTCAATAGGACTCAACAATCACAACTGACAGACCAAGTTCAGAACCCACCTGCTTGGACAGATCATCATAGATGATCAGGGCATGCTTGCCATTGTCTCTGAAGTACTCTCCCATGGAGCAGCCAGAGTAGGGAGCCAGGTACTGCAGGGGAGCAGCATCAGAGGCAGTAGCAGATACCACAATGGTGTACTTCATGGCATTGGCATCAGTAAGCCTCTTCACCAGCTGAGCCACTGTGGATCTCTTCTGGCCAATAGCAACATAGATGCAATATAGCTTCTTCTTCTCATCAGTTCCCTCGTTGAAGCGCTTTTGGTTGATTATTGTGTCAATGGCAATGGCGGTTTTGCTGTACAACGTTAAAGACGAAGAAAAATGGATAAATTGTTTTTTGTTGTTCATGTCCTTTTCATGTTGCAAGTGGTTCCTAATGTGATGCAGGTGTTTTGTAAGTAGCAGATTCACTGCTGCAACACCACTTCAATGACACTGTGCAGAAAAGAACAATAAATGTTGCCAAAATATCCACTTTAAGCAGAATCATCTTACCCAGTCTGCCTGTCACCAATGATGAGCTCACGCTGTCCACGACCAATGGGTACCAAACTATCCACAGCTTTGATGCCAGTCTGCATTGGCTCTCTCACAGAGATACGTGGGATGATACCTGGAGCCTTCAGACCCACACGCCTACGTACCTTGGAGCCAAGAGGACCCTGCGAAAGAACAGTGGGAAAAAAAAAACATCAGAAGTGCCATCAATCATTTCTTCATAGAAGATTACAGACATGGGACTGTAAATCACCATTCAAAGTTTACAAACACAACACAATTATTCTTCCTCAGAGGAACATTTTTCATTACTAAAATTATCATTATAAAATCAAAAACATACACTGGCTTTAAAAAAACTAGTTCTGTCCTTACTTTTCCATCTATGGCATTTCCCAAAGCATCAACAACACGGCCCAGGAGCTCTTCACCGACAGGTACGTCTACAATAGCACCTGTTCTCTTGACAATGTCACCCTCCTTGATCAGCTTGTCGTTACCAAATACGACAACACCAACATTGTCGGGTTCCAAGTTCAGAGACATACCCTGGAGACAAACGGCAAAAAAAAGGTGCAGTGTGAACATGGCTTTGGAATAAACTACACGATGTTTGACGTGCCTTGCAGAGACAGTAGCTGCTAAGAAACTGTAGAGCATTGCTCATGGCCCAAAAATAGCCTTACTAGTCAAGAAATTACAACCTTTAACCTTCCACTCTTCCATTCTTTAAAAGGATGAGTGTCTAAAGTTACATCAGGCTCACCTTCAGACCAGAGGAGAACTCCACCATCTCCTCAGCCTGCACGTTCCTGAGACCGTACACTCTGGCAATGCCATCACCAATGGACAGCACACGGCCAGTCTCTTCCAAGTCAGCACTAGTGTCAGCTCCCATGATCTTCTCTTCCAGAATGGATGAGACCTCTGCTGTACCTTTAATGGATGTAGGGTTTAAGTATCAAAACTTTTTTACACCCTATGGATGTATCGTAATACAATTTATAAATTGTTAATTGCTATCCCTGTTAGCTACTAATGTTACCAACAGCCTTATAGAGTCAACAGACTCAGTATGCTAATTCTGTTATCCTTAAACACTGACCTGTTTTCTGCAGCCATGGCGTGGTGGTGTGCAGATTCTTCACGCCTACAAATGCTGCAGCAACATTCTTGGATACCTTTAAACAAAAAATAAAGCAAATATTCATCTCACATGCACATGGAAAAAGATATGAGTCCTAAAATCCAGATAAACATAATTCCCTATTCGTACAATATGGTTAAAGTATTTTTCAAAGCAGTGGGGTCCTTGCTTCCATTCAGAATATATCTAAATTTACCAGGAAATTTCATAAAAGCTGGTATGATCCATAATGACAGAGATAAATTGTTTGTAAATAACAGGATGTCAAATGAACCTGCAGCGATATCGTTAGCTAGCCTGCTGGGTACGACATAGCTGACCTTCAATGCCAACTTACATTGGCTGTCAAGGCACAATGTTCCCGTTAAAACATGAATTGGTAAACATTAACATGTTAACACATAGCTAATTGGTAAATTCATGGAACGGCTGTCTCAAATATAAAGTATGGGGCTGTCTACTTTAAAGCAATTTGTCAGTGTCTGCAACCAAGCTGAAGAGTGGGGAAATGGCAATGAGAAGGGCCCGGTGTTCTCCGGTACAAAGATGGCCGTGTACATGCAACAACAAAAGTGGAATATTTTCCGACTTTTCACAATATAATCAATAAAAAACGTCAATAGAAAGAAGTAGTGTTTACTTACAAATCCAGACCGGCGGGGCAAGCTGCGGACAAGAGCCGCTGCAACGCGAACTGACAACATGTTTGTGACCTAACGGTGAATTCCTGCTCCACGGAGCGGAGAGAGGAGGATGGCGGACACGGGAAGAGACTAGAAAGGTCACAGTGACCCGGAAGTACTTCTCATAGGCTCTTTTTTCTTTTTTCTTTTCTTTTCTTTTCTTAATATTATTAATTAATAAATCCAGCAACGAAAACAAAATGGATTTTTGCCCTTCATACAATAAAGAACTATGCATGACATAATTTCAGAGTTTACATAACGTCTTTACAAGACTTCACATGTTTATCTAGCAGGATAAAATTATTTACTTTGGATTAAAGCTAACAAATTACAAGTGTAAATGTAAATATATCTTCGTCACAAAAAATGTCACTATCGAAATAAAATTGTATTTCTTAAAACTCGTTGAGGAAAATACCATCATTTATTGTTATATTTTTTAAGAGAACCAGCATAAAATGCTAGATGTTACCATCCTGTAATACTTCTATCCTGCCGGTAGGGACGCTCGGTCATAGATTGGCTATGACTGTCCGGAAGTGGCGCACGTAGCTTTGTGAAACGACGAACGGCTGATGGAGACATTTTAAAATAAACACACCGCTAGCTGCTAAGCTAACACTGCTCGCAAGGTGCGAGCGAAAACCCGTTCAATTTCTTCCAAGCTTTACAAGAGTAAAATACAGTTTTGTGTACAATATTTATGTACCGTAAATTTAAAAAGCCATAGGTTACCGAAGATGTCAGAGAGTCGGACACTGGAAGTAAAAGTATATAACTAAGCGTGGTAAG
Organism: Lucifuga dentata; assembly: GCA_014773175.1. Taxonomy (NCBI): domain Eukaryota; kingdom Metazoa; phylum Chordata; class Actinopteri; order Ophidiiformes; family Bythitidae; genus Lucifuga; species Lucifuga dentata. The sequence continues at coordinate 87,430 of VXCM01001434.1, read as the reverse complement.
TTGGTTATCTGTCTGACTGAGATAACATTAGCATTAGCTGCTGCTAGCATTAGCCTGCCTGTTACGCTGCTGTATGGCTACATTCTGTTTCCATTTTTGGGGTCTTGAGATGCAGCTGTCCTGTAACTTGAATATTTTTCCATGACTTGTCGTCTTGTTCTCGCCAAGTTTGAGGGGTTTAATTACGACCAAGCTTAGTCCCACTACGCAGCTAAAACCACTAGCGTCAGGATCCAAGCCTGCGTTAACCTCGGCCAGCCATAGACAGCTAAAGGTAGTCATTCATTTAGACATCATAAATGCTTAAAACATATACAGTTTCATGTGTTAATTATGGCTGAAGACTGAAGATTCATCGCAGCAGACTTGAAAGTAGATAAAGTAAAAGTTAATAGTTCTCCGTTGGTAGTAGCCCAATTCTGAGCATTAATAATGTGACTTTTGGGCTCATAAGTAAAATAAGACAGTTTGTTATTTATATGATCAGTTGATGGTGATATTAAAGTTGTGTAATTAAACTCTGGTGCAGCTTGTCATTAACACTGATTCATTAAGAGGCTATAGTGGTGGTGTACAATACAACCCATACAAACTCATACAAATGAGAAAATCCCACTGCCAGAATAGTGCACGCAGTAATGTAGTTTATAAAAGTTTGTAATAGCTAATATAAAGCGAGTGGGCAACATGAAGCCTTACCTGTGATGCAATGACCATAGGATTGCAAGCTAAAATGAAATGGATAGTCAAGAACACACTAGACATAAAATATCACTTGACTTTGGCACTATGCCTCAACTCCTTTGAGAATTTTTTTTTTTGTTTTAGTGGAGATGTGCAGGTTTGAAAGTAAAGGNTTGACTTTGGCACTATGCCTCAACTCCTTTGAGAATTTTTTTTTTGTTTTAGTGGAGATGTGCAGGTTTGAAAGTAAAGGCCTTTATGGCATGTAATTCTGACAGCTACAGTGTCACCATAAATCATGGCAGTTTTGATCCTTTAATATCTCTCATCCTGATAAATTAATTACATTTAATTTATTTTGTGTATTTGAAACAGCAAAATAGCAACTCAGAATACATTATACAGAATATAACATATTTCTGTAAGCACCAGAACCATTGTGAATTGAGTTGAGTGATGTTACGTCTTTGTTCCATCAGGTGGGTGTCTGTCCAGGCACATTGGTCCATGTTTGTTGGACCACTGGGCTTTGGGCTCAACTAGCATGAAGATGGCTGATTCAGAGAAGGCAGAGGAATTTGTGGATGCTGAGAGCCTCCCAGAGTGCCTTGTTGAAGCACATTCAGCCACTACTTCTGTCCAGGGAGAGCTGGAGCAACATCTTAAAACAGAGACCACTACCAGTACGAGCTCACCACCAAGGGAAAAAGAGGCAGACAGCCCTTTGCATGCAGAGGGTGAGCAAGGTCTCCTCTCTATGCCTTGCTTGATGAAGGAACTCCATCGAGACTCCCCAGAGTCTCAGCATGCCTCGACGGGGAGTGACAAGCCTGTGACTGGTCATGTCTATGAGAGTGACTCCTCGAATCCCTGCATGCTTTCCCCCTCATCCAGCGGCCACCTGGCTGACTCAGACACACTCTCCTCAGGGGAAGAAGGGGCTGGTCCTCCTGCAGGAGAAGAGCAAGAGGGCAACATGGAAGCTGCCACTGATTCTGGGCAGGCAGCAGGAGGGCAAACCTCTGCCGCCGCAGCAATGGGGAGGAAGTCCCGACGCTCACGTTCAGAGAGCGAGATGCCACCTAATGCAATGGCTGCAAAGAAAAACCGCTGCCAGCCCACCGTGGTGGCAGTAGGAGGGCAGGAGAAGCAAATAAATGGAAAATTGGCAAAAGTGAAAGGTCATCGTAGCCAGAAACACAAGGAGCGTATGCGCTTGCTGAGACAAAAACGAGAGGCAGCAGCACGGAAGAAATATAACCTGCTGCAGGACAGCAGTACTAGTGACAGCGAGCTCACTTGTGACTCCAGCACCAGCTCCTCTGAGGATGATGATGATGACACTTCAGGAGGCAGCAAGACAATCAACACAAACATCCCAGGTAACATCCAGTGTTCACAAGACATGCTAATAATAGAATGCTACTACCAGTGTACTGGGTAACAGTAGCAGACACTATTGTCACTTTAATTTATTATGTAAAGCATAAAAATTTGTCAAAACAGGGAAGAGATGTGTATGTTTACCAAAGTTAATTTTCCATCATATTCAAAACACATTATCAAAGCTTATCAACAACAACACGCCTGCATAAATTTAACATTTCAGGCAACACAGTCAACTTGTTCATTTGCCGTGTAGAGTAATGTCAGCTTGTACAAAGCTTTTATAGTATTACTTCAGTGCAGACTCTTAATGTCCTTACTCACATTTGACTTTCTTTCTCATTCATCATTTGTCTTCATTCACCATGCCATTAGATATTTACAAAATGACTGTATGTTTAGAAGGGCCCAAAGCCCAGTCACTTGTGATGTATATGTGTTGTTGTTGCTGCTTTATTTGTCCCATCATTTGCATGCTGTGGAAATCAAGTTGACATTATTCAACCCATACAGAATGAAACAATTTGGTTTTTGTTAATATAACCTGTATTGTGAGTTCTGAACTTCAACAAGAAAACCAAATATCATCAGCATTTGCTGTAAACGGAATCTGGTATATGATCTCACTGTGTGGCGTTAGCCTGATTTTCAAGGCTCTGTAGCTACTGTTTAGTGTAAACGTGCTGATAGAAATAGTCTTTCTAGTTTTGACTCAGCTGTATTTAATGTACTATTTCATTTGGATGTTCAGTTTAGAGATTTATCCTTTTTTTTCTATCAAGGGAAGTTAAATAGAATTTAATCCTTATACACTTAAAGATTAGTAGTAGCTCTATAGTATTTGGTGCTTTTCTGTCTTTATCAAATCTATGTACAGCTTTTAAAAATTCCATAGGTCCTGATCTGTCACTGACTGTAATTTCAGGATGTGATGAAAAGCTTTCTAGAACTGCAAGCAGATGGTTGAAAATAACAGGCTCTGTAGCACCCTGGAGGCCTCGGAATAGCTTCTTTCTTATCTGCCTAGAAAGTCTTAATGCACATACAGCTGCATTGAAACTAGTTGTAGGTCTAGGTCTGTGTTAACCTATTATAAGCTGGCATAGTCTAACCCTAAACGGCACATTTAAGCTCAGGTACGGAAGTGTTATGGGAATAAACACTGGTGACCAAACACCTTCAGTCTTGTCTTTGTATGTGCTTGTACAGCACGTCTGATAGTTCCTGATAATTGTGAAAATCTCTTGGGTGAGTTGAGTTCTTCGTTAGTAGCGACCAACAGGAGGTATTTTCTGCCGGCTGACCGCATTGAGGCCTCGTGTTTCCATTTAGCTGATCTTTTTATCCTTTTTTTTTTTCTCTGAAAATAACCAGTTGGGTTGGTTCAGTAGGCTGTTTCAACTTCCACCCAATTCAAATGCTAGCTTGTGGCATTTTGTTTTTGTTTTTTTTTTTGTGGTTTTGTTTTTTAATATTTAGTTTAGGGTCTACTTGGTGCATTTCCAGGGTGAAATCTTCTCTAGTCATAGATTTTCGTCATGAGCAATATAGCAGCATGATACAAGAAAATGATTATAGTTTTAGCAGCAAATACACTGAGACACATCTGCTGCCCTCTCCACTAATGTGTTTTTTTTTCAAAGTCTCACCAGTTAACACATCTTCCAAACAGCAGCCACTGAAACATTCACCTTAGAAATCCACTTTTCTTCTTTTAGGGATCTGTAGAACATGAAATGCTTTCAGTCATTTTTACATTCCGCACACAGATTTGAGTGCTACAACCTGCATGATATTGTCCATCAGCATGAAAGAGTCGTTCTGCACGTAACCAAAAAAACAGTCATTTTCTCTTTAAATCAAAAGTCCACCTCCGAAGCATGAAAGTGCCACTGTATTTTCTTATGGCTTGGCCTCAATGTCTTTAAAGCTGGCTTCAGACGTGCATCGGAGAGATCCAGAGTGGGTGCCCATATTCATGGGCTGCTGGACAGCGGTTCGTGGGACAAGAATGGCATCGGCAGTGTTCTGGAGGAGGCCATGACACGATTTGCTGTGATGCAGCGGCAGACTGAGGAGCGTTTCCGCATCTGGATGGAAAAGCTCGCACACCTCGACTCAGACAACGACTCGTCCAAACGCTCAAGNTCCGCATCTGGATGGAAAAGCTCGCACACCTCGACTCAGACAACGACTCGTCCAAACGCTCAAGTGACGCACTAGAGGGACAGCAGCAGCCCTCCCGGGGGGCACGAGCTTCCCCTCCCAGTTCCTTTTTACCATCGTCGGAGTCTGCAGAGACCATGGCAAACTACATGTTGGCCCGGGAGAACAACAGTCTCACCCCCACCCCTATACACAACAACGTCCTACCTGAAGTTGTCACTCCAAATGGAAATCTAGGTGTTCCAGACCCTGGCCTCTTGAATGTTTAGATTTCACCTGTACGCAACACTTCGCAGTTTCATATTGTCCCCTAATCAAATATGGAATTATTTGGTGCAGAAAGCATGGTTTAGGTTTGTGTAAGTAAATGTTATGAGGACAAACACACCGTTAACTGCAGCTGGGCCCGAGCTGGTCATTTGAAAGACTTTTAGACTCTGTTCAGACCCGAGGCTCAGTGTGTGTGCGAGCACTGAATCACTGTGAGATTTGATATTCTGAATAATTCAACTCACCTGTTTGATTTCTGCAGCATCCATGACCTGGGACATATTTCAATAGATTGTTGAGTCAGGGCTCATTGTGCTTGTTGTATGGCCTGTTTCATGGTTGTTGTTTTTTTTTTTTTTTTTTTTTTTAAAATGTACCGGCTACTCAGACACAGAGTAGCTGATTATGTCATTCACACAGACTGTGCGTTACAGCACCTGGGCAGCCGTTATTACAGTGCTAAGTAGGGTGCTGCTGCTTAGTAGCATGTGCCTTGTCATTCTGAATTCAAGCTAGGAATGATATATAGAGCTATTTCTTTAGAAATCAGGTTCAAATCAATACATTACTAAAATACTAAAAACTTAAACTCTTGTGACATTCTTTATTTTGGTGGCATAGCTTTACTAACATCACAATATTAGGATTTTTAAGAACTTTAGATTTGTCTATAAATATAGATGTAATATACCAGCCCATTTGATTTCTTGCTTTTTTTTAGCATTGTGTAGGAATTTAAATAGAATAGTGTTTACATTTTTTACAGTGTTTTCATTTCAGTTACATTTTCTGCTATTGCTGCATTTGTGCAGTAACAAATGAAACTAGTGAGGGAGAAATGAGTCCCATGTTTATTTTTAGTAGCCTATGTATAGTTTTTTGAAATCAGATAAGGCATGTGTTCTTTTGTTTGTGGGTTTTGGCTGAAATGTCAAAAGCCTCAAAACTTCACTCATATAATATCACTACTTAATCTTGATTTGCACTGGTCTGCCGTCTTGGCCTGTGTCTCCCGAAAACGCTGCATGTTCTGCAGCTTGACTTTAAACTGACAACCCAGGCATCTATGACAGATGGAGACACTGCAGTAATACAGCTGCATTATGGTGCATGACAATGTTTACTGATTTGAAATCTGTAAGACTGATTCAGGTGAACAAGTGGCCTTCTCTGGTTCAGATCCTGTGGTCTTGGGGGTGGAATCACTCCTCCTCAGGCCTCTTCTACAGCTACTTTTACAGATTAGAAGTCCACAGCCCCACAGACATTAAACACTAACTACCATAGACACTGATGAAGGAATCTTTGGCCCAATATTATTAACGTTGGATGTTGGAAAGTGTTGCATTTTCTGTATGTGTATATGTCTGAATGTCAGTCCTACAACGATTTCCGCTGAAGCGTTATCATTTTCCTGCTGTTTGCATGTGATTATGTATATTGGTATATAGAATGTGCAAGGCCAAATTAGTTTTTATCAGCAGCATGTGTGTGAGGTATAGCTTTGCTGACGCTGATAAATGTCCACATATTATCACATAGGCCTATTTAATTTTCTTTCGGCCTTATGGTTCTGTTTCAAATGATTTGAGTGTTCCTGCTTTTATTTTACAGTGCACACTTACTTTGCCTCTTTGGTTTTAAATAGATCAACTGCTGTCTTAGTTCAAACTGAAAGTACCTTTAAATCAGCTGTTACTGTAGCTGTGTTGTCAAAAGGGGAGTCTTGTTACACAATCGCAAACTACACGCATTAAAACGCCACTATGGAGAGTCCTTGTTGACCAAAGAGACTACCCCAGTTTACATTTGTCCTTTTTCGGTCTCGGTTACACAGGCTTTACATTTCAAATGCTTGTCTCCTCTGGTAACCCTGGTACTCGCCCCTTTTCTAACAGCTATCCACTGGCATCGCTCACTCACTGTACGTGCTGTGCAGCCTCATACACACATACGCACACATCTGGATAGCGGTGTGTGTCACTCCCAGGGACTCCTTTTTACAGGGTAGAACAAAGATACGTGTTCCCGCTCTCATAGGGAGTTATTGTTGTATTGTTTGGCTTTTATTCAACATTTCCTTCACTGTGTAAGATTATTTTAAAAGGGTTTTGTAATGATTGTATTCTAGTGTAGTTTTTATGTGAATGGCTGTTATTTTGAAAGCAATAAATGGAGACTAAACATTGCTGTTGCTAAAGGGTTTTTTTTATGCACTGCAAACAGACACTCACTAGTGTAGCTTTTTTAGTAAGTGTGAGATAATAAGTTTAACTTTATGGCCAGTGGGAATTTTCTGTAATTATGGAGAACCAATACTATTAAATAAATAAGCCAAATGTTTCATGTTATAAATGCCTTTTGAATAACACTAAGTTTTGCTAGCATTAGCCTTTGCACCTGGGAAAATATAGTACAGGTGCAGCTAGCAGCATTACAGATGCAGTGTCCAGCCTCTGTTCCAGAGTCATAGTATTCCCAGGCATGATTTGAATAATAAAGTGTTTTCTTTGTTTTCTACAGACGGGCCTCCAGTAGTGGGTCACTATGATATTTCAGACACTGATTCTAACCAGGAGAGTATGAGTGTGGAGACAGTCCGGGCCACGGTGATAAAGCATGAGCTAAAAACACACAGAGGCCAGGATATGGCAGCTCACTCTGGGTGTATAAGAGCTCTGAGCTCTTTCTCAGGTCAGTTACAAACCCGGTACCTATTCAACTGTCAGTTTCCACTCCTATCAGTAAAGGGAAAGACGTAGAGGCATGGGTGTCATCAATATGCAACGAGTTATGTGGGGGAGTGCTTCTATTAATCTCAGCACGACACCTTTGATGTACTGCTCTCTTCATCCCACACACCACTGGCTCGCTTTTTATGCCATATAAAGTCTTGCGGCACTGCTTCAAGAGGAGAGAATTGACCTTTCATGACTGACTAGCCAGCATGGTCAAAACATGAATATCAAGTTTTGCCAATGTATCGCTTCATTCGATCCCATCAGCTATTCAAAAACAAGTGTCAGAAGTCTATCATTTTGTTCTTGTCTGTGTCAAAGCAGCTCTTGTCTTTGTGTGTCAGCGAGGCCGGAAGCTCTCCACTGCTGCACGGCTCTCTTTGCAGTGTGTGTGACTGTTTCTCTTGTTTGTTTCAGGCCACGTGCAGGCAGAGCTGTCCCGCAAGGAGAGTTCTCAACACAAGGGCCAGATTAACATCGCCTCCTCAGACAGTGAGGTGGAAATAGTGGGAGTGCAAGAGAATGCACGGTAATGACAGTCCTTTATTAGGCCAATTGCAACACAAAGAAGGATTTCTCTGTACAAAATTGAGTAGTTGTGTGCTTTACATAACTGTGATGAAACAGTTCAACTTTTTTTAATCCAGATGTGCCCATCCATGTGGAGGGGTGATCAAGAGTTTGTCCTCCTGGAAGGAAAACTCAATGGAGCAGATAAACAGCACAAGCCAACCCCAGCTCTGGACTACTGTTTCCCCTCAACCCAACTGGGTGTCGCCTCCTGAAGTGGTGGACCTCACGCTGGATGAGGACGCCGGACACAAATACCTACTTTGAAAAATAACGTGTACACTGAAGACTCCTTATTTCTTCCTCTCACCCCTCCTCACCTCAGTGTTACAGCTGAAATCCTTCCTAGAGTTCCAGCCTCGTGTAACTGCTCGTGGACTCTTCCTGTTCCTGTTTGCAACTTTCTGTTGAACAATCGTGTATCAAAGCCATTCTACTGAAGTGATTCCCTGACCGTGGCTTAGTAAGCTATGAGAATTTAAGAAAGAATCAACTCACAATGAAATGTCAAAACACTTCAAGTGCAGGTAGAAATGTAAGAGTGATTTAACTGTTAATGATAGCAATATCCTCCCTTTATTTAATACCTCATTTTCCCCTTGATAATGGCTGTAGGTAGTCATTTGTGTCGTGTGCTTGCAAGCTACATAGTAAAAGGTTGCTGCTTGAGAGCAGGTCAGTACATGCCATGGATGTTGTTGATCTGCTACACTACAGACTCTAAACAGCATTTTTTTTTCCAAATAGATTTGGCTTTTTATCTGCAGCCAACTGCGGTCAAACAAAATGGCAGCTGGTACACTTCCTATTGTACAATAGACCTTAAACAGATGGCACACTTTGCTTTGTGCCTGTCTTGTGTCAGTTTTGTTCTCAGAAGTCTCACCACTGGTTTCACTTTAAGTTCAGACTGTATTGACAGCTTTGCTTTATTATACAGATAGATGTATATTCTGGTGCTGTTGTGAGATTATATGATTCTGGTTTATCTTAAATTTCAGAGTTTGTTTTTACTAAATTTCCATCGATTTTTACCTTTTTTGAGGAAGAAATAAGAAAACCACTGGGTAACATCAGACTTCAGACGGCAATACACATTTATAAACACTACAAAATGCTACTTAATTATCAACAAGTACTGTCTGCAGTGTATTGGCAATACAAAAGATGTATTGTTTTAAGTCACACTGGGTGTTTGGAAGCCTCAATTTACATGTTTTAGTCTGAATGTTCCTGGTGACGTAGTTATCAGTGAATGTATGACGCTGTTAGTGCTGACTGGGTGGCACTTATAGTTTGCATGCATATTCTGAGTGACTGCAAATTCTCTAAACCTCTGGGGACCCCTTTAAAACAACTGAGGAAAGGTATCTTCCATTGAATACTGCAAAGCAAGATGGCCTGAATGCCTTGAAATGTGCACTATTTTCTTTGAGAATCATATATAGCTTATTCTTTTACCTTATAAAGTAATGGATTTTGCTATGTCAACAACAAATATTTTAATAATAGATGTGAATTTATTACACATATATTAAAAAGAGTAAAAGTGGTTTTGAGTTTGTGCCCATGTGTGAGGCTTTATAGAAGAGACATTTACTGTATGAACTGTTTTTACCCTGATCCTCAGGGCTCGCTCGCTCTTCCCCTGTGGTCGTATTTTTGTCCTCATGCAGACCTGCTGCTGTTCTGTAACTGCAGCCAAGCTGGTAAATTTTTATCAATGATTGAATTTCACACGCTGTTTTCCCACTGAACTTCACTTTATGGCATGTTACGCAACATCCCCCCTCTTTAAATCCTGCTTGAGAATTATCGGATCATATCATTTTATGTCTGCTGGAAAGAAAGGGAAAAATCCTAAATACAAAGAAGTAAACCAAAGTCAAAATGACCTTTGTGTTTTCGGTTTGTCTTCTTACCATGTTCAGAATTTTGCTTCCAGCTTGATGACTTTAAAGGTTGAATTTATCTGGTATGTCTAGATATTCTAAAATTTGGAAGTCAGGGCATACGGTATGTTGTGGGATAAAGTGACATGAATTATTTCTAATTCACTTTATTGTTTTTTTTTTTTCATTGTCCAGTTCTCCCCACTACATGCAGCAACCAGTGTACTGGCATTTTTTCTAGAGCACTCTTGCATGCAAAACAGCTTAATCCATCTTGATATTATTCCTTAGGGTTTCTATTAAATGTTAAGACATTGCTTATGTCTTTGGGGATAGTGCATATGAAATAGGGCATTGACACTCAGCCATGGTTGCACATAGCATCTTTAACCACAACTCAGATATTAGCATCATTACCAGTAATTTAACCATACTCTGCTATTATTTTCAGTTATTTTGCTGTTCATTTTAAATTAACAAATGTATAATTTGTTGCTTCTGCAAATCCTTCCTTGAAATGTCTGTAGAACAAAAGAAACTATTTTAAAACTAAATAAACAGAGCATTATTTAATGATTGATCCTGTAATTTATTTTGTCCTTTGAAAATGAGGGTTTACATTAAAAAACAAACAAACTGTATAGAACAGTTGACAGTGTATAAACTCATTTACCTAACCTTGATGAAGAGCTACTGTAAAGGTTAAGAAAGGAAACTTAAAGTGATGAGGAATTTTCTTTGAACTTTGATAAACAATTAATGTATACTTTGAAATATGTCCCTCAAATTTGGTTGGAAATTGCTGAAGACGATATAGCCACTGACAGGCATCTTTTAAAATAGCTTATAGCACAATTTTGTTCCCAAATTTCAATATTAGAAATTTGGGAAATTCTAAAAGTAGAATTTGTAGTGTTACAATGTTGGTCTGAGCTTGGCCTTAATTCTAATTTGTTAAAAACTGACATATATGAGTACATTTTGTCTGTGTGAGTTAAGAATTATTGTCATCATAGGTACAATACTTAAGGACTGTCTCACTGTTTCCTTTGGTTCTATCGCTGAACAGTCTAGACAACTCATCACTATGAACAATGCAACTTTACCCTCACAAAAGCAGCATGCAGGGTCAGAGGTCATGCTGTGACACCTGCCTCTAGGGAGGCATATGGAATTCACACGAAGAGGACAATGAGAGACTGAAGCAATGCAGTCTGCAGGGCCCTTATCCAAAACCAAAGGCCCTTTGCTCTCTCTGCGCACCCTCGGGGCAGACCCTCAGCTGTATGCTAATTTTACAGGGCAGTGTTGTCTCAAGGAGCCATGAATCTGCTGCTTCACTCTAACAGTCATGGATCCTTCCTTCAGACATGGATCCTTCCTCTTACATCTTACATCTTATTCAAAATTATGAACATTTCAGTGTTCCCACTTTATATTCAAAATCACAAAAATCACAATTACTACTTCTTACTACAATTAATGACTATTCAAACCACCACCAGAGGGCCTTGCTCCAACATAAAAAAAAATGCATGTAACCTTAATTTACCTATTGGAGCATTTGGCTTTTGATCATTCAAAATTTTGCTTGTAGATCCACTATTTATATTCCTCTACTCTAACAAATGAGCAATATGTTTAAATTTAGTAATATGTTCACTCACTGGCAAGTTGTTTTGGATTAGAAAGCAACACCAAATAGTTTGATGTTTCATGAGTACTGTATAAGAAAGGGGATACTTTCCAGGAATATCATGTATTGCAGTATAGTTACTATGTGTGCTGTGTATGTGTTACTATGTGTGTTCTTTTTATACTGTGTGCTTCAATATTAAAAACTCAGATTTTCTCTTAACTTATTGAGAGAAATTACAGGGGATCACTACCTCTCTTTTGTTGCATTAGTGTTTTATGGTAATTATGAAGTAATGATTTGACACAATGAAAGCTCTAAGGTTTGTTTTTTCTTACTAAAGAAGCACTGGTTTCAGTAGTTTGGCCTGTACTTAAAGTAAATCATTGTGGAAGGTTCTTTGTGTTGGCACCACGGGCTCAAAGCATTTGATGGTGGGAACTGCAAGAGGAGGACATATGGGACTGAAAGTTTTGTGACCTCCTCAGCTTCCCCATGCCCATCTGTTCCTCCACCCTTCAGGCTGAACATTCGCAAAGATTTTCAGGGCAGCGTCAGAGGCAGTTCTCACCATTTCTGGTGTGCAGGAAAATTAAGTTTTTGTTTAGGGGTGTTTTTCCCCCTTATCAATCAAGATAAGACGTAGATATTAATAATAACATATTAACCAAGCTACATTCTCCGATGACTGTGTGTGGTTGTGTCTCAGGATCGAGACTTAGATTTAAGTAATTTAATTCAGAATTTTACTAACAACCACAATTAATTATAAATGAAACCGCTGTAATGCCACTGTAAACTCACCAGGTACTAATGCAAATTAACAATGTAAGGGTCTGCTAGGGACAAAATCTTATCCGAAGGGATTTACTGAATGGGTTGTCCTATGCAAAGATACCCCGCCCCTACTATGATCCTATTGGTGGATCTGGGTGCCATGTCGTAGACGCTGAGCGGATAAGCGCAGTGATTGGCTGCTTCGCTCCGTGTGTGCAGACAACGCAACCTGTGTGTTTGAATGCGCCGAGACCATTTCCATGGACCATCTGTCTCACTGGCTGCCCACACAACAAAGGACCCACGATGGTGTTAGTACATGTTGGATATCTGGTTCTCCCCGTCTTCGGCTCAGTTAGAAATAGAGGTATGACTGGTTATATATATTTTTTTAAATCCTAACAATTTATTGGCGTTTTGTTTAAATGTCCGCAAATGCTGTTAAAAGAAGAGCTGACACCTGCTAGCCAAAAGCAAGAATCCAGCGTAGATAATGTTAGCCATTTTGCTAACAGTCGCGTTGCGTTAATTTAGCTAAACGAAGTCGGGTAGTCCATGCTCGCTGTGACTGGAAGCACAAATGTTAGGGCTACTTGAACATTCATGCCCAGAATGTGTAGGAGGTCTAATAACGGCACCAAACGGCTGCAGCTGTTAAATGGCAGCTCCCTTTTACCCTCAGCTGTGCTCCGTGGCTAGCATGGTGCTGTCTGCTTTATTTGTCACTTCAGTGCGCGATGTTTACGTACAGTTTCTGCTAGCTACTGACCAGCAGCTTGTTACAGCTAATTTTGCTATTTCACCTTTACTTGATGTCCACGGCTCAGTCTAGATTTGTTCTAAATTTGGCCGAGCAAGCGGCTGTATCCCAGGCGAAGCTGATAAGTGACAACACTGCTGGGTGTTTGACCTTTTGTGTCTGTGTTTGTGCAATTGGCGACTAGTATGTTGATATTATGCACTCAGTTTTATCGTCATTTCTTTAGCAAAATTAAACAACCAAAAGACACGCAGTTTAATGACCGTACCTTTGGTTAGGTTCTATAGGACCTATGGCAATTTTGCCCTAAACTTACATATAATGGTGGTTGCCTGATGAGAATCAAACCTGCAAATTACCATTCATAGATGAATTTTAACACCGGTCCTTCTTTGTTTGCATGAAGAATCACACTCGTTTAATTGGCCGTAATAACAATAATACCCTCCATTGCAGAAGGCTACCTGTGCTGATTATGTAATAATAATAGTAACCTAATAATAATTTGACGTGCATTGTTAAACGACATGCCGTAGCACCAATGATTTCATTGTGCTTTTATTTGTGTTCTTTTTCCTGTTCCATAGTATCGAGGCTGGCTCTACATTCCGCATTTCTCAGACCTTTGTCCCCCTCCATTGTGTAGCTAACGATCATCTGCTGCTGTCTGCCGTAGCCTCTGCCTGTTCTCTGCATCTAGCTGTATTGTGAACCCCTTCTTCCTCATTTCCTCTTTCCATCTGAAGACGACATTGGCATTAAAACAGAGTTCCCACTCATACCGTATCCTTCTGTGTAACAAACTAAAGAATAACACCTTCTGTAGAAAACAGTTTGTCTTTATTTAAACTGTCATGTTGCTCTTTAGTGAATAACCCATTGTAGCATTAGACTTTACTACAGATTGTCATTGTGATTCTCCCATTTAGTGTGGATAGACTACATTTTGCTGTAAATTTCTGTAAAGTGGATACATTTTGACCCCTTCGATTTGATTACAGCAAGGACTGGATCAAAATCTTTGAATAATGTCTCTGTTTCATTTTTGCAGAAGTACATTGTAGCTGCTTTTGTGATCAATCAAATAGTTTTGTGATCACATCAACCAATTGGCCATAAAGCCCACAATAATCTGGGTGCTTTTAATGGGCCACTGCATCTCTTAGACTATAGTGGCATCTAAATCGCTTGCCATAATCCTATCCATGTGTTAAAGCCTTTGTTGCTGCCAATTTAATGAGTCCATTTAGTTAATTGCAATAAATTGGTGAGACTTAGGTCTAACTCATCTTTCCATTTTAAAATCCCCTTTTGGTCCACTGTCATGCACAGCGTCAGCCCCTCTCCAGTCTTTCCTCAAACACCTTCAGAATGCTATCCATTTTACAGGGATGTGTATATCCTGCACTGCTGTAGAACTCCTTTTAGAATCAAAATGTCTTTTATTCTTTGGTTGTGGTTTTCTACCTTATGTTCTTGTATTAGATCCTAATGCATGGTCATTTTATACTTTTATTTTTTTCACATTGAAAAGCAGATTCCAATGTACTTTTTGTGTAGAGATGTCCCTGCTGTACTGAAATGTGCTGTAAGCATACACATCTACTCATTGGATGCTGCTTCTGTTCCGTTAACCCTACAGAGAGCATGGTCAGGCCTTGCCTTTGGTCTTTTATTTGCATGGTATTATTATTATGGTTACATATAATATTATTATTATTACTATTATCACACACTGCCACTCATACTAATAATTTCCAATAAAGACTGTAGTATTTCTCCTAACCTTCAGTGTGCTTTTTGCTGTTTTCCATGTGTGCCCCGTCCTCCCTTCACACCGTGCTGTCACTGAGGCAGTCCCCTCACTCTACATGTGCTCTCATTTCTCTGCTGTCTCTGACAGAGGCTCTTCAACTTGCTGCTGTGCTTACTTGGGAATCGGGGCAATCAAATTTCTCTTACCAACTTAGAAAAAGAGGCTGTCACTCATTGGTTCCCATTCTACTAAATTGAAAAAAGTTGAAATAAGTTTGAAATCATTTGAAGGTATTGATTGCTTAGTATCAAGCCCCCTTTTCCCACATGAACTGACTTGTATTTCTTCACAAAATGATGAAATATGTCAGTCTGGCAGAAGATGCTGTGGTTTACAGCATTTGGCTTTTTTTTTTGTGAGAATGAAAAAGCACTTTGAAGTCCCTCTTCATTACATATACACAAAACACAAGACTAAATTCTTCTGTAGGCATTTTTTGTCCTACTGTGTTCATCTAGCATTATAATAGGTTTAATCATCAAATGGCAACTATTTCATTAGTAAAGTGTTATTTTGTGGCTCTGCTAGGGATTGTCAGGGATATTGTGTAAATTACCAGCACACACAGAACTAAAATAATATTCTAAGCTGTTGGCCTTTTTAATCTCTTTCCTTCCTTGTAAAATGGGACAACAAATCTTGGCATTCAAGTAGATGATTAAACTCAATTCACAAATCATCACATTGCTTGTAATTTTTCTTTAATGTTGTGAGTCTGAATTCTAATCATCTACAGTTGCCAACCCAATGCAGCTTGTAATAAACATAATTATCCCCAATTATTTTCACATTACATGTGTAGATGCAGCCTATGATTATTTAATTTAGGGAATCATTAACGTTAATGGCTTATAGTTGTCATTGGTTTAAATAACTGTGATGCAGAGCTCTAAACTGTACTTGATGTTGTCTAAAAATATCATTTTATTACACAATTTTGCTTATATTAGGCCACAAAAAGTTCTTAATACTTTTTATATTACAGTAGTTTATGGAGTTGTAATGTTCTGTCTAGATTTTAAGGTTGCTCTCACCTTCACGATAAGAAACGTCAGAATACGTAACTGGATATAATCCTTTGCAGCACAGACTGCTGTGTCCTCAATTTCAGCTTTAAGACTTACACTTAAATTTTAGTTTAAATATAAACTGAGAAATATAAAGAGTTTCAAAGTTTGTGGGACTCCTTGTCCTGTTGCAGTCACTTGATCCTTAACATCTGTGCATAATGTCTAAAATAGTCAAGAGTTATTTATATGCTAAAACAAGGTGTGTCTGAGACACATCTATCTTTACTCTGCAACTTTCTCCCCTGATTACATACAACACACTTTCACATAACTCAGGTTGTAATGCATATGTGATTCAGTGGTTACTGCACTGGTACAGCCCACATTAACATCATCTTGTTGTCTCTCACTCAGCATACTGTCCTTATTCGACCGATATACAGTATCAAGGTCAGTGAGCGTTGTGCCTTTAAGAGCCATGCGTATGCAATGTTTCTAACCAAGCACCAACAGCAGCTGACTTCATTCATTGGTTCTTCCCCCCGATTAGAAGTGTGTTAATCAGTGAAATCACTTCCTGTGGTGCTTGGTTGCAATGAAAAACTGCATACAACACCTCACAGCATCACATGATGGGAGACGACTGCAAAACACAGGATTGCGGAAGGGAGGAGGTGTGATCATAAAGCTGCAGTGATGGAAGCAGGAGAGGGAGAAAGAGAGAGACAGGTTCCATATCAGACTGCTGCAGTCACGGCTGGGCGGGGCTTATTGGCTGTCACTCAGAGACACCATGCCGCAGCTACGCTGTGGGGGAGGGGTTGCTAGTGCAGCAATGTGGGTTGAGGAGAAGTGGATGGGTGTGTGTGTGTGTGGATGTGCAGCACAGGGTGGGTGCCTTTTCTGCACGACGCAGACATTTTATGACTATAAATCAAACTTCAAGCAGAGATATGACAGCATAATAATGGCTGTTACTGCTGCCAGCACTGAAATAAATAAGATATTAAAGGACCATACCAGCGATTTTGCATGTTTTATCCAAATTATGTACTTTCCACTACTGCTAACCATTGTTGGAATCCACGCGATTATGTTTTAGATTTTTGAATGGGTTTCTCCTTCATTTTATATGCTATGAAAATCAACTGTTGAAACATAGTGGGCTGATATGATTTTTCATGCAGAAATGCATGGAAATGCATGCCTAGATGATAAGGTGAGAGGTATATATGATTTACATTTAAGGAGATAAAACTTGCAAATATCTGCAGCTTCTGTTGAATGGCCTACAGACATATAATTTAATATTTTGAGTAAACTTTACCCTCCAGTCTTAATGGGTCACAGGCTTGACACAAAAGTGATTTATTGACATTCTAATCCAACCCAGAGGTCTGCAATTTCTGCTCTACTTCCTCAGCCAAACATTGTCTTCAGTTTTCTCGTGGCTCCAAGGTTTGATGGCTTCCCATATCCTGAGGTTATCCTGTATCTACTGAAGCAAACTTAAAAAATAAATAAATAAATAAATAAAATGAAACAACAATGTATTTAAGAGATGCAAGGTTTTGAGTGAAATTTGGATTGGATGAAATATTCCAAGCTCACTTCGCGCTCATGGCTCATTGAACCGTCTACTTTAATTTGTCAGCAAATTCGCGCTATATCACAGTAGATATAAACCAAACACTCCCCCTTTCTCATAATTGAAACATCACTCCAAGTTCAACAATGCACAAGCGTGTACACACAACATCCTCCTGGAATGTACATATGCCTGGGTCATGGAAAGACTCTCTACAGTTATACTTCACTGCACTCCCCATCCCCCGCACCCTGGTGTCTGCTTATAGAGGCCAGAAAGCTACACAGCTATAATGGGAAGTCGTTGAAGTAGCAACTGTTTGTCCCCACCGAGCCTTCCCTCCAACCTCCCTTTCCCTCAGCTTGGAGTAATTCATATCGATTGCATTTGTACAAATCAATACCATGCTTTTTCAGCCGAACTGCCACACAGCCTCATGTCGTTTCCACCTCTGATAGAAACAGTGGNGGGGGAAGACAGAACTGGAGGAGGGTTATTGTTTGAGCTTAGTTGTTGCAGCTCCTGACTATCAGGCTGCTGGATCGAAAGGTGTTCACACTATAGTTCTATAAGTTTAAATGAAAATATTTGTCCCTTCAAACAAAATATCTATTCCATTTGGACCAAGGACTGCCCTTGTTGCTGTCGATCTGCTCGGAAACACCAGCTGTTAGTGAAGATCCATCCTTCCTGCTGACTGTACTATGGCAAGTCAAGAGGCAGGCCGTTAGATCCAATCTGTCTGTGGGCTTAGACTGTGCTCCACAGGAGTCTCCATGTCTGTGTCTCCATCTGCTGTTTTGTCTGTCTTGTGTTGTCTCTTCCTGTGTGAGGTCAATCCTCTGTTTCAAGTTACCTGTGTATGATTGCTATATATTTTTGGTCCAATTTCTAGTACAGCAAGTACTCTAGTATTTCAGGAAGGGTTTAAGTTAGAAGTAATGGATTTATTAACGTTAAGGGGAAGAGATTTTTTTTCAACCTGGTGACCCAAAGTTGACTTTATTAATGGCTTATTGCTGATCAAATAAAATGATTTATTAACCATTAAAAGCCATCAGCTACAAGATATAAACCCTTTAAGTGGTATCTTTTCTTTAAACTTATTGTGTTTTTGTGTGTGAGCCAGAAAGGCCAAAATTTGTCTTGTCGAATTCCCATATTGCTATTGCAAATACATGTATGTTCTTTTCCGTGGTTGGTCTGGGTCTCTGTCTGTCTGCTTGACTGAATTGAAGTTTGTGCGCTGAATTCTAATCAGCTGCATTTATTCCCCGTAGGAGCACATTTCACCAGGCATCAGCACAGCCATACTACCTCCTGCCGACACTTTCACCTGGGCGCTCCGCAGGCGCCCATCTCAGCCGAGTTCTCGCTAGGACACGCCAGCCAGCCCCCCCAAACAGGCCTGACCACCCACCTGCCCCCAGCACACCATCCACCCCTCACTGCCCTGCCTGCACCCCCCCAATTCCAGGATGTGCCGGGGCCTCCATTCCTACCTCAGGCCTTACACCAGCAATACCTCATCCAGCAGCAGCTTCTGGAAGCGCAGCACCGCAGGATACTCCCACACTCTAGGTACTCTACAACTGCATGCAAAAAGGAGATAAAGTACACACACAGGTTCAACAATGAATCTGCTCACTGTTGGCAAGACTAAACCTTTTCATTTGATTTTTTTTATTTTTTTATTGCCAAGCCAAGTTTATATATATAGCCCAATAGCACATACAATGGTTTAAACAGGCCTACATTAACTGTTCCCGACCCAGCCCAAGATCTAAGAAGACGAGGAAAAACTCCATAAAACTGATCTTTTTTATCATATTTTTTTATCACTCTGCATAGAAGAACGCAGGAGCGTATTCCCCTGAACCCTCACCGGCTGCGGTCAGGCTATGAGTACTCCCCGCCACTCCATATTCCCCAGCCAATGACACAGCAGCCACGGTACCTGGCGGAGGGCACTGACTGGTGAGTCACCGTTGGAGATTCACAAGGAGAAATTTTCCCTTCCTTTCATCTCTGCACCCAACACTGTTAATTTAGTAACCTGTCCTCCTGCAGGGATCTCAGCGTAGATGCTGGCCTCCCTCACCACCAGTACCAGCTCCAGCAGCTTCCACAGCACTATCAGCATTACCTGACTTCCCCTCGAATGCACCACTTCCCCAGGAACACCTCTTCTGCACAAGTGGTACGTTTGGCATAGAACTTGAATTAATAGTGATAGTTATTTTGATTGTTTTATGCTTCACAGAAAGCTTAATATGCTATAATATGATAAAATTTTCTGTTGCTAGGTTGTACATGAAATCAGAAACTACCCTTACCCCCAACTGCACCTGTTGGCACTGCAAGGTTTGAATCCTTCAAGGCACGCCACTGCTGTACGAGAAAGTTATGAGGTAAATCTAACATCTAACTCTTAACACATTTACATATGATTTGATATTTCCATACACCCATGCAGCTAGAGCTAAGATTTTATTCTATTCTACTCTTCAGGAGCTGCTGCAGTTGGAGGATCGTCTGGGCAGTGTCAGCAGAGGGGCTATTCAGACGACCATAGAGAGATTCACCTTTCCACACAAATACAAAAAGGTAATGGAGAGTTATTATTGGATGTTAATAGCAGAGACATAATCCATAATGCTGGCAGTTGCACTTAAAGAAACAAGGGTCTAATGGCTTGTCTGACCCCACCCTGTCTCTCTTGGCAATCTCACCGACTAATAGAGAAAGCCCCTGCAGCTGAAGATTGGGGAGGAGGAGGAGGAAACAGATGTGGATGAGAAATGTACCATCTGTTTGTCCATGCTGGAGGACGGAGAGGACGTCAGGTCAGAAATACTCTTTGACGCCGAAAAACCCCAAAAGATCTTACAGATCCCCCCAAATATTACATTTCTTTTCAGTGGGCTTTTAGCAGCAGGATACTGTAAGCACATGCACCTCTTTAAACATGACTTAGGGAGGGAATTTCAGGGGATAAATAGCAATGCCCTGACATGAGGAAAGAGGATCGGTTTACAGCATGTGGTGTCTCAGCTGTCTGAGAAAGCTGCAGGACTGATGACTCAACAGAAGTCTCCTCCGCATGCCTGAATGAACAAAATTAACTCCCTGCTGTTTTCAGACGTTCCTTACTAGCAGATAACTGTATGAACAGGAAGAGTCATGCTCTAATTATGACTTAAAAGTCAGCGCACTGACCTAATCAATCTCTCTTTCTCTCTCTCTCTCTCTCTCTCTCTCTCTCTCTCTCCATTTTTCACACTTCACTCTGTGACTCATATTTTAGTCATCATAACATCGTAATGTTGATTTCATACTGACTAAACTGACACAATCATTGATTATTTGCTGTTCAGATTATTTTGTAATATTTACTTGTTTTTGATTTTTGCAATTTGCCTTATTGCAACTTGCCGACTTTGCCTGTTTCAACACCTGTGGCACTTACTGCATATTCGTTTGAGGACAGGGAATCTCTCTTTGAATAGCCTCTCTCAAGGTTTCTTCCATTTTCCTTATATAATAAGGTTTTTAGGGAGTTTTTCCTCGCCTTCTTAGAGAGCTTGGGCTGGGTCGGGAACTGCTAATGTGGGTCTGTAAAGATCTTTGAGACATTGTATGTGACACTGAGCTACACAAATAAACTTGACTTGACACTCTCTCTCTCTCTCTCTCTCTCTCTCTTTCCTTTAGGAGATTGCCCTGCATGCACCTCTTCCACCAGGCCTGTGTGGACCAATGGCTGGCCACCAGCAGGAAGTGTCCAATCTGTCGAGTTGACATTGAAACACAGCTGAACCCTGACAGCTGATGAGATGTAAAATCGCTGTCTGGCAATCACCTTTGCGTGGTTCTTGCTTTCTTCCACCCAGGCCCGATGGCCATTTCCCCCTGTTGGGTGCTTTGCCAAATGTCTCCAGACTTCATGTGACATCATCAACCTTCTGACTCACGCTTTACTGAGCCAAGCCAGGATTACTAACTGCATGAGAGGCTGTGAAAAACTCTGCCTCTCTATAAATATAAAAGCACATCCCTCTGGAAACAAAAGACACGCAAACAGACACATATACTCATGTACACAGGGTTTACTTGTAGCTTGCTGGTCGTAAAGTGGGGTGTTGTTACTGTTGTGGTGTTGTACTGTAGGCAGCCTGGGCTGTGTAGCATGTCCTTAAAGCCATGAATTACTGTCCTGAGAGTGGAAAACATATTACCCCACACTGAGCTGGCTACTTTCTCTCTCTCTCTCTCTTTCTCTCTCTTTCTCTATTTATATATTTCTCTCTTTTCACACACATTGAAAAGCCACACAAGAAAACTTACAACTAAATACTCTGATGCCATGTTTACCTAAAGTTCATTTGTGTTAGTAGTAGAGTAGCAGTAACCAACAAGTGATATCTGGTGGATTTTGGCGCTCTTCGTGGGCATGCACCAGCTTGAGTGTTAAATTCAATCATGCAGCTTTGACATTTTGCAATACTGTTGTATATTTACCTTGGGTTAGTGTCATGTGAGTAGGTCTCTTTCACTGCTGCAAAGTACACAGTGCGATCGAGTAGTTGTGGTAAAAATTAAAATAGGTAGGAAGTGTTTTACCAAAATGCATTTTGTCATGGTGTAATGTAACCCGATGCATGGGTTCGTGTGTGCGCTCTGCTCTTCTTACTGAATGTCTGGATGTACAAAAGGGCAGGCTTTAGTGTGTTTCATGGGTGCAAGGCAAAAATTTGAAGTTATCTCGCTGTAATTGGGTTAATAACGTGGCCAGTAGAGTGCTTATACAATACAAAGCCAAATAAGGAATGACAAAAGGAAATGATCATGCACTGCAGTGATGGAGGGAGGGAGCTGGTAGTAATGGAACTTCTAGCTGCCCTTGTACTTGTACCTCCATCCGGCACAGGCCTGTGGTGGATCAGCGTGTACTAAAATGCATGTTTCATTGTTGACTTGGGCTGTTAGCTTTGGTAGCGTTTCTCAAACTAAACAAGGAAGGTGCAGAGATGCCCGTGCATGACTTAGTTAATCTGAGCTGTGACTATCTTCTCAACACTAACAAACAAAAGAAAAAAAAAATGAGCACGGCGTCAGTGGCTGTTCCCCTGACTTGTAGCGTGTGTTCATCCTGTCCCCTTGATGGCAACGATGGGATCTACTTTTGATGTTTACCTTATTGCCTAAAGAACAAGCACATGTGACAATAGTTATAGCAACAAAGTTTTATCTTGGTATTGCATTTGCGTTGGTTTATATTTAGGTATAGATTCATGCAGTGTTTCAGCAGAGAGAGGAGCTTGTGTATTGATCTTGTGTATTTGTGTGACAGACCTCCCCTCGTGGTTGCTATGCTGGTTGCTATGCTGTATCGCTAGAACATGTAGAACGTGTTGCGATGGAGGCAGCGTCCCTCTCGCAGTGCACACAGACGTGAGAACACAGCAAAACACAATGCCAAGACAACATTTAGGCCATGAAAAACCAGTTAACTCCTTTACTTCTCCTTGATTTTTACAGTCTGTTTCTTTTCTACCATTTTTTCCTCGGGCCTGACATTTCAATACCACAGGATGCCTTTAGGACTCTCACTGTCCTATGCACTGAAACAGTAAAGGATACAGACTTGACCCAGAGACCTTCATAGCCTCACGGGCCAAGGATCAATTAACAAGGATTATTCTAGACCTTCTCCCTGTCTTGTGCACAGCGTTGACACTGCCTCCTGCTGTAGTGGAGTCATCTGTGACGAAGTTTTGATAGTTTACACAGGGTGTTGTCATTTGAGATGCCTTAAGTATTTAACAATCATAATTTATTACTAACTGTAGATATTGTGGGTATGTATTTAATTTTATATAGTTTTTTTTTTGGCGATTGAATCATAATTTATTTATTTAGAAATAACAAAAATGCTATGAAAAACTATTACCTCATTTTTGCATTGTTTTAAATGGGAATGCTTTGCATGCAGTTGTATTTTTTGGAAAGTAAAAAAAAAAAAACCCTGCTGTTTGGTTTGCTGGCTGTGCGATGTTTACTGTCCAAAGCTGAGCTGCTGAGCCTGCTTCCTCTCTCCCCCCCACACCATCTGTCTCCCCATCTCTCGTCCTCTCTTTGTCTCTCTCATGTGGTGCTGTGGATCTTGGTTACATTCCATTCAATGCAATTTCTCTGATCCCCCATGCTGTGATCTAGTGGACAAACTGCAATGAAGTGAACTGATTTTAGTTTGTGATTTTGTTTTGCACTCGACTTTTAAATATGGGAACCCTCTCACTGGCAAAACGGTAGTTATTACACTCACATTTTTAATTCTTTGCTTCTCACAATGCACTATGGGTCTTATTATTATTGCCATCGTCTGTGAAGCATGTTCCTTCTCTCTTCAGTGCTTCCTGTCAGATTCTTTCATCTTTCTGTCTCTGATGTTTCTCTTCAGTTCTTTTTCCAGAATAGTTTGTTAGACGTAAGCATAACAAGTGCCTCACTTTAAGGGTTAGGAGATATTTCCATATTACTTCTAACAATCAATCCATTAAGCCACCATGCCTTATTCGTTACATAGTTAAGTCAATGAATGGGCCGTGGAAGAGCACTTAAGAGGTGTCCACAAAAGCCATTATCTGAAATTTTTTCAAATCAGACTGGTTTGTGGTGATGAAATCAAAAGCACTGCATCTTGTGGAAATAGTTCTGACTTTAAAGAGGCATGTCTCACTGTGGACTTCACAAATCCTGTTGTGATCTTCCTTCGCTTCACTTCTTTGTTGTTTATCTTCTGTAATCCTGTTCTAAGTTTGATTTTTTCCGTCCATCCCTCCTCTCAGATCCCATCCTCTGCTTCCTCTCAGTCCTCGCATGAAAGCAAGGACAGAGGAATTTAAAGCACAACCTTTTCTAAAAATGCATGTTTTCTCAGGTTTCGCTATAGTCTCAATCGTTTAATAGTATATGATGAAAATATATATACACAGAAAAATATTCATTTTGCTGCTGCTTGAATCTGAAAAACAAAACTGAAGAGAAAATATCCCAAAAAGTGCCAGTGAAAGGGCTGCCGCCATCCTTGTAAGAAATTCTGCTGTTCAGCTGTGACTGCGCAATGTTTTTCAATATAGGATATTTTATCTGAAAATAGAACTATTTATCATTAATATTAAAGCAATAGCTCATTAATGATGAGTGTGTTAATGAAGAAATGGATGAGCATATTATGGGTAAATGTTAGATTCACATTTGGTGGAATTTTGTACTTTTTATTTATTACTACTAATAATAATGATTTCAAAAGCTGCATTGCTAAACCCAAACTGTTCTGTTTTTAATTTTATTTCATGGCTTGTATATTATCCTTTTGTATGTGCTCTTTTTGTAATAAATTGGACAAAATCAATTCTGTTTTGATTATGATATTATGGTCTCATCTTCTCTCCAAATGTTCATTGATTTGAACTTTTTAGGTTAATAGAAGATATATTTCATATATTTTGTTGATGATAATCATCTTGTGATTTGATGAAGGTTCTCAGTCATCCAAGCAGGTAGATATGTTGTATGAAAACTCAGTCAGGTCAAGTGGATTCAAGTTTTTAATTCTGATTTCTAATTTTAATTCAGAATTATCCATCCATCCATCCATTTTTGTCCACTTATCCGGGTCCAGGTTGCAGACGCAGAATTAAATTAAGTAAATTAATTAATTAAAGCTTTTAATTCAGGATTAAAAACTTGAATCCAGTTGACCTGACTGAAGTTTTCATACAACATCTTGTGATTTGTTTTCAGTCTGCCCGCTGCTTCAAGATATGATCATACGAAGACATCAGCCAAAAAAAAAAAAAAAAANAAAAAAAAAAAAAAAAAAAGGTAAAACAGGTAGACAGGCATTTTGAGTATTATAAAACTGTTTAATCTTTTATAAAACTTTCTTTATAACAAAGCAGCTGTCAGCAAACATCCCTGACATATGACATTTAGAAGAATGGCACATTCATGTTACCTGACCAAAGGAAATTTTGCCACAACATTTCAGTGCAGATCATATCCCCACATTACATCTGACTATAATAATTATTTTTTAAAAAGTATGAATGTAAAAATCTGCCTCTGTTCCTGAGATATAAACCTCATTAGGGTAATAAAGAATCAGTTTGGTTTACCTTCATGTTAGAGAAAAGATCTTTGCAGTGTGCTTGTTTTTGTGTCTTCAGTACTTTGGGTAAATGACTCTGGAGGTCTGCCCATCAGCCCTGTTAATGTCCAGCCACTTCCCACAGCGGAAGATGGTGGTGACACCATTGGCTGTGTTGGTGACTTCCACGCGATCCAGCAGCCAGCCGGGGCTGAGGCCAGAGTTGTCATGCTCCACTCGTACTTTCTGCAGCTCTCCCATGTCCAGCATCTCCAGAAAGAATCGGTCTGTCCGCCCATGTTCAAAAAGGTTGCGAAACTTCTGCTTTAGAGGCTGGCGTCCTGAATCTCCATTGGAGCCGTAGATAGTGATGAAAACATTGGCATCTGTACCTGCACCCTTCTCATCACCGGTTATGGTGATGATCTCATACTTGATGGGCACCAGGCTTCGAGCTTTACTGGCAAAACTCTCAACAGTCTTTATGCATTCAAAGGTCATAAACTCATCCTTCTTTGCAGAGAGAGGGATAGGGGTATCGCAACTGAAAAAGTACCTGGAGTTGATGGAACAGACAGACAAAAATGCAGCATGATATTTTATGTAGTGCTGGATGAACAAACAAATGAATGCTAATTTATTTTCTGTATTTATAGAATAGGTCTGTGCAGTAAAATATATCTTACCTGTTACCTAGCTCCTTTTCCGTGACGACAACCTCTTTCACATGCCAGTACACCTCCGCCTTCACTTTCTTTCCATCCTTAGGTGTATGGCCCAAGCAGATATTAGCAATGTCTCCCAGGTTCTTGGAGGAAAACTCAAACTTGTCAACATTTCCCCTAGAAAGAGAGGAAATTACGAGTATTAAAGTGTGCTAAGGTTAAGGACTTAGATATATTGGCTTAAACACATTTCATTGCACCAACATGTCCTATGTTGGATGAATTTATAAAAGGGTGGCTTAATGTCCAGATAGTGGATTGTAGTATTAGTCTAAGCTTCAGTCCTCCTTGTTGGGATTATCATAGTAAGTGCTACATTAAAGGGAGAAAGTGACTACCTACCGTAAAAACCTTTTCTTTTTTGAGGAGTTCTCCATTACAAATTCTTTTGATCGGGCCTTCCTCCCCTCAAGCACAATCCATACATTCTCTTTGGTTTCAGCTTCATTCGTATCTCCCGTTGTGACACAAATTTCATACTCTTCCAGGAAGAAAACATGGATTGTTAAATTCTTTAAATTTCTTAATGCCATGGTCAAAAACAGTTCTGACTTTACCGAAAAGGCATATTAGCACACATTTTATGAGAGTTCAGTGTAAATGAACTGTATATAAAATATGTAGCTTGTTTTAAGTCTTGAGTCTTACTGGTTTTCTCGCTGATGTCTAAGATGATATTGTCAGCACAGGCCAACTCTCTCATGATCTGTCCATTGTCTTCATTCTTGGCCAGCCAACGGTCACAGGGGAAAAGGAATGTTTTGTCCATGCTCTCATCCAGCACATCAATGTACTCCAGGTGCCATCCTGAAGCAAGTCCTGGACACGATGGCATCATGAGCCAAAAGTGACACAAGTAAATATGTCATCCTCCATGAATGATGTACGTACATTTTCAGCCAATCAGTAACAAGATACGCCATCCCTTGAGGTTTTCACAAAGCCAGAAAAGTGAGCCAGCAGTTATGACATATTTGAAAAACCAGCCGATAGACAGCTACATTAAAATTTGCTTTGACCCTTAAGTTGTGTGTGATTGCGCCTCACATACATGCTAACATATAGCTAAACTTTATCCAGTAAGCTTAACTTAGCTAATAGCAAAAACAACAAAGAGGGAAAAATGTTAACAAAAACTAAAAATTTGCTCTCATTTGGCTATTATGAAGGAGATGTCCAAATTTGGCATGCAATGGTGGGAATTTCACAATCTTTTTTTGTTTTTGTTAGTTTACTTTGTATTTTATACTTTTATTTGATACTTGACTGTAGAGACTGTCCAGAAAAATAGGAAGACAACAATAACATAATTGTTTATCTTTGATAACACAATGGCCAAATTTGGGGACATATATACCCAGAGAACAAAAGTGGATCACAAATTGACCCCTGGGGTACACCAAATAATTGGGGAAAAACAAATACCGTCATTTAAAAAGATACAGAATGTCTCAAAATGTCTCAAAAGAGTAAAAACATAGAACAAAGTCACATACACCATAGCGTCAGATTTGTAGGTTAGGATTGAAATAGATATTCTTAGCTCACAGTTTATCTGACAGCTGAGAGGCTAACCTTTGTCGTCGTGCCAGACCCGTAATTTGGAGAGCTCTCCCACGCTCAGAATATCTGAGAAGCGGAATGTGTCTGTCTGCTTGCGTTCAAACTTGTTGGATTTATTGGAGTCTTTCAGCATTATGGTTCCCGTGTCTCCGTTCTCTCCAAAAATGATGAGCCACACGTTGGCATCAGTGCCTGATCCTGAGGGAGACAGAGAGACTCACTAACCTAGAACTCATTAATTCTGCTTCCCACATGACTCGTCAGTACACCATTACATAACAAGACCTTTATGAATAATAATTTTACATCAGTACAATAAAAAATGCACTAAATAAAACTCATAAATGAAACTGCAACTCGATGTCATGTTCTGTCCCTTTTGCTTTAAAAAAAAAAAAGTGAAAGTTTCTGGTTGTTGTGCAAGAAGTAGTTTGCTCATGCATTTCAGGGTAATTACAGAGTATTCCATAAGTTCATACATTTACAAGCACCTATTTCTTGTGGTATTGCAGGAATTCCTTGAATTGTCTTGACTATTGAGATTGTACAGTCCTAAAATAACCTATCAACTAACAACCAACCACATCATGAAAAGAGAAAAACAAAGAAGAGCTGATTTCACCCTTGGGTTTTTAATGAACAGACTTTTAATTAGCAATGATAAAGCATGGAAGATTATACATTTCTGAGGTTACTTGAAGAATCAGAAGTGGATTTTACGTTGGTGTTTATCTTTGAAGCCTCTCAGAAGGGCTGCAGCCTGTGCCTCCTAATATCAAGGAAATGTAGTCTTATCTCCTGCTGTACACATTACTTGAAAGAGATTGTGTATTGTATTTGCAGTGCAGAGTTGGATTTATGTTTATATGTGCATTTTGCAATATATATATATATAAGATGAATGTGATGGGGGTTATTTGATTTTGTACATCTCTGTAAATATTGGTAAGTATGGAAAGTATTTACTTGCCTTAATATTCATTGCACCATATAATTGCAGAACGCCCAGTCAAAAAACAAACAAAAAATCAGAGCTGTATAAAGCATTTTCATTATATTAAGCACTACATTGCCTATGTAATGTTGTCTCTGTGTGTCTGAGTGTGTGTCAGCTCTCTCTCTTTGTAATGGTGATTGGCTTCTTAGCTTTCAGTAACTTCCAAGAGCTGTTTCGGCCATTTGAAGTCTGCTCCGACTGTTCAGCCTGCTGCTGTATCATATTGATCAGCAGGCAAAAAATAATGCATGAAGGAATGAGAAAGAGCAAAGCCATGTGAAAGGTTTCTGAACAGCATTTCTTTTGTCATCCTGAAACAGAAGTTATTCCACCATAAATCTCTACAAAAAAGGGAGTCCATGAAGAAAATACAAAAGGCTGAACTCTGGAAAATGCTGGACTATATCAACAAGAAGAGGACAACATCTAAGCAGGATTTCTATCCACCATCTTTTGCCTTGAGCTTTGGATAAAGATGGAAAGAATGAGATATAACTGTGGCAGATATAAATGGTTTCTGCAAACTTCAGTCTGCATTACAGGGTGACAGGCTCAGTGAGCCATAAAAGTCTTTCCTTCTATTTCAAACATAGTCGTTTGACACCTTGGTAAGGATAATCGCTGAGGTGCATCTCTTGGAAGGAGGCAATGTAGACTTAGAACAATCTAGAACAGATTAAATCGCTCAGCTGGGTTTTGTTGGGCTGCAGGGGATACTGAAGGAGAAAATGTCTGAGCTGCTCTGCTCCCAATGACTTGAGTGACCCTGACCCTGACTGAGACATTAATCCAAGAATGGATTTATGAATGGATGGATGGATGGATGGATGAATGGTTGAATGGATGGATGGATTGGATGGATAATATTGCAGGATGTCTAACAATAATCATACAATGTTCATGTCAAATTAATCCATTTTAGCCTTTTAACCATTCATCATCCTTGAAATTGTGGCTGTTTACCACCTCTGGTATTGACTGACGACCATAATTAATAATTGTCGGTCTGCACAATTGTAGTCAGTATGAAAATATACCTACGACCCATATGCCTTTTTCCTTTTTGATGATATAACGCCCTGTGAAGGCACCAGCCAGGTATCTGTAAGGGTGAAGACTGACCTGAAACATCACTGGTCTTGACATTGATGGTGTAGGTTGTTAATTCCACCATCACCTCCTCATCCACCACAGCTGGCATCTCACAGGTCAAGGTTTTGTTGGATCCACGTGTCTTGGACAGCCAGTCCTCATAGGTGAACACTGATACCTCCTCTGTGGTCAGGTTACGCGTGATCACCTGTATGCACACAGGTAGCTCTTAAAACACCTGCCCTAAATCCTAAATCCGATTTATGAGATCGCAGTTAAATTAAGCTGTATGAATATGAATGAATATGAATATATGAAGTATAACTGCGATTTGCATCTTAAAACCACATGTAAAAGGTCATATTTAAACATTAAATATAGTAAAATATGAAAAAACAATCAAATATCTAATTGTGTTTTGTGCATACAGTGTCATTGTCATGTGTTACCATATATACTTGACTATAAGCCAATCTCGACTAAGCCGACTCCCCGATTTTGACCTGCAAATTCAGATTTTTAAAGAAACCCGCATATAAGCTGACCCCCTGATGTTGTTCCATCAATTTATTTATTTAGCAAATTACCTGTTTTTCTGGGTATTGTCATAGTATTCCTGTGATTTTTTTGAAAATAATCCACGTACCGGTACCGGTAAACATGATATTTCTCACAGGTCAAGGTTTCTTACTGGTTCCAATAGACAGCAACACATCACAACTGTCTTGGCATCCCTACACTGGCTCCCTGTTCATTTTAGAATTGATTTTAAAATTCTTCTTATTACTTTTAAAGCTTGTTTAGGTCTGGCTCCAAGTTATATTTGTGTCATATCAATTTCTTATGAGCCAGCACGCAGCCTCACATCCTCAGGCCCTGTAACCTCCTTACTATTGCCAATTCTAACTTGAAAACCAAAGGTGACCGGACCTTTGCAGTTAGAGCTCCAAAGCTCTGGAATGATCTGCCAGAGGATCTGAGGCTTGCCAAGTCAGTGTCTGCTTTTAAATTGAAGCTTAAGACCCATTTTTATAGGCTTGCTTTTATGTGATGGTTATTTATTTATTTTGTGTGTTTTCTATATTGTCTTAAGTGCCTTATTTTATTCTGTGTTGTTCTGTCTGTCTTGTTGATTGTTTTATTAGTTGTCAAAGCACTTTGTAAACTCTGTTTTTAAAGGTGCTATACAAATAAAGATTATTATCATTATTATTTATTTATTTATTTATTTCAGCTGATTACCGTAACTGACGGATCATGGCTTACTGGCCGCCACAAAATGTGCTGGATGAGAAGTTTAGTCAGGAAATACATCATTCTAAGGTCTGATTTAAACTATTTTCCATGGGTATTGATATTGGGTAGTATTTCTACCCCTGAAAATTTCATTCTCTGGGATCCAATTTGAATTACTCGTGTATAAGGCCAACTCCCCGATTTGCGTTGTGAAATTTGGTAAAAAAAATAAATAAAAAATAAAAAAAAAACTCAGCTTATACTCGAGTATTTACAGTATTTACACTTATACACTTGGGCATAAATGTACACCAACCCCTGCTTGTCCCGTAGTGTCTGATCATTAGTCCCCGGTGGCATTTCATTATCACAAAGACAAAGACTTGGCTCAGGCAGTCATATTGGTATCAGCTCTGCACTCTGCATAGTTATTTGGACAGATTACTGTGCTGGCAGGCTGCCCGGCTCACTGGTGTGTCCATTTGAATACACAGAAGCAGTAATCTATAAAGGCTGCACATCTGCTTGTGATGCTGAACACACGAAGCTCTGTGCAGGGTCAAGTCAAGGAGATGTTTGCAGTTGCTGAGTCCCAGGCACGAACAGACAGGGCTCGGTATTGTTCCTGTCTGCTCATCTGCTCTGCAGGCATGGTGCCTTTACCAGAGAAGACATTTGGATAGGACATGTGTTCTGTTTCATCAACGCGGCTGGCCTGAGACATCACACTGAATTTAGAGGCTAGTAGTGATGTTGTCCTCTCAGGGTCAGCAGAAAAGAAAAAAAGTACTGTAGTATGCTGACATAAAAAAAAAATCAATGTAACTGTAGTTGATCATATTACAGGCTGTAAGAGTCCGAACATTATTATCTGATGGTTGCAGCAGCAATGCAGACAATATGAAATGTTATTAAGATGAAGATATCATGTTATTTCTCTCTGTTGAATAGCACAGAAATACACACTGATGCAGGTGATTTGTGTACACGTGTGCATATGCATGTGTGTGTGTGTGTGTGTGTGTGTGAGAGAGAGAGAGATGCCAGTAGCAACAACGTGATGTTGAATAAAATGGGTCAATATATTCACTGCAGGAATTCTGTGTGTATGTGTGTGTGTGTGTGTGTGTGTGTGTGTGTGTGTGTGTGTGTGTGTGTATGTGTGTGTGTCTGTGTCTGTGTCTGTGTCTGTGTCTGTGTCTGTGTCTGTGTCTGTTTAAATGGGTGGGTGAATCATGCTTTCACTATTCTCCTGCAGGCAAGGATATATTTATGTGTGTGCGCGCGCGTGTATCTATCTGTGTGATATAATAGATTACATGATCCTGTGACCTACAGCATACAGCGCTAGGATAAAAACACCAAACGGTGACTGCTTTGTACTATCGATTTTGAGCGAAGCTGAACAATTACTGTTCTGCTTTTGTGCTCCTGGATTCATGTTTTACAGATGAGATCTCTCTTTTCTTCTTTGTAACCAATTAATCCTTGACAAGAATCAAAGAAAACCAGTATTCTATTTTTTTTCTATCAGTTTTACAATATAAGCATCTACTGAGCATGTACTGTCAGTAATTAGTCAGGAAGTAATTGTCTAGCTCCTTGCTGAGTGAGCTGACCTTATCCAGAAACCAGTCAGGTCGGCTGCCAGAGCCGTCGATGCTAAGCCTCATCTTCTTCAGTGGGGCAATATCATCAATCTCCATGATAAAAGTGTCCTCCTGATCTCGCTCAAACCTGTAATCCAACACACAAACAACACAGAGTTTAGAATCTGCAGCATATTGAAAGAGCTAAGGAAGATTATCTCCTGTCAAGCCAAACAGAAAACCTTTTTTTTTTTTTGTATTCGGCTACCTGTCCTCGTTCTTCTCCAGCAGCATCTCCTCTGTGCGGCCGTAAGCACCAAACACAGTCATGAAGATCTGAGTGTCTGTTCCTGCGTGCTCCACATCTCCTGTCACCACCGTCACCTCGTAAATGACCTGACATCAAAAGATTAGACGTGTTATTCATTTTCCTCGTTGCAAATATTGATAAATAAAAGAAAGCAAAATGGGCTGTGAAAAAAACAAATATTTTTCTCAATTGGTCTGGTGGCGTCTGATCTTAGTTTTGGAGACTTTCTGACCCCAAGATCCAACTAACTGATGTGACTGTTATAGATTCTTTGGCCACTTGAACCACCATCGTCATCATCATCATCATCATCATCATCATCATCATCATCATTGTGCATGGAGTCAATATAGACACATTCTCTTCCAGGCCAACTGAGAAAAATATTTGTTTCATGCTAAGAATTTCTTTTTCCTTTCAATTATTTTACTTTAATTAAAGATTATATATTTTGTTAATATTTTGAATGGAAGACCAAGAGGATAAATATAAAGACTTTTTTTCATGGCCCATTTTGCTTTTATTCACCCAGGTTGCCAATACTATGGAGGGCGCTGCATATTTGATTCACATTCTCATCTGTGTAAAGAAATAACCACTCTAACCCACATTTACATACCTTTCGGATGATGGAAATTACCTCCGCATCCATCACACTGAACACTCTGGTAGTCAGACCATCTCCACGATCTTTGGCCAGCCAGCACTTGCAAGGAAAAATATATTTGACCCCTTTGGTTGGCACAGCAACGGACAGCTCATCAACCAGCCAGCAGCTCTCTGGAGTGGCCCCATCATGGCCGAGCTGCAGGGAAGAAGAGAAACAATCACTTCAAGCGATGTGGATGCGTGGATGCAGGGAGAGCGCATGACTCACAAAGAGCGACTAAAAGCGTCCCTCCCTCACCTCCACCTTTTTGATCTCCCCCACATCTGAACCGTAGGACTCAAAGCTCTCCAGAGAATCGGCCTCAAAGCCTTTCTTCCCTTGAGGCAGGTCCAGCCACAACCTCTCCGTCTGGGTCTGATTGGCCCCAATGATGATCGCGTAAGCCCTGCTAGTGGTGCTCGCATCCCGCTCTGTTCCGGTACAGATGGTGATGTGGTAGGGTATGACTGTACGGGAAGGCATGGCATTGGCTGTTTAATAGCTTTAATAGTAGAGACTTCATAGAGTAAGGGACGAATGTGTATCAGACTTACTTGGGAGTTCTTCAACAATGTCGTCCTTCTTCTTCTTGTTTTTTTTATTCATGTTGCTATCGACACTTTTCACTATCAAGGCTGGGTTTTGCTTTTTACTATTTAGACTCTCTCTCACTCCTTCATAACCCTGAATGAAAGACAACACAGTCAGAAATGTATGCTGACACACCTATGTGCATATGATAAAGCACCGTGAATATATGGGCATAAACTTGCCATTGATTCCTCTGTCTGCAATGTACTGTATGTAAGCAAGTTATATGGCATTCAGTCTTCACTATTTGTTCTTATGATTGAAAGGTACCCACCCACTCACACGAACAAACCCACACATACACACGACACACAAATGTCTACAATATTACCTTGACATAGAAGACTCTCTCAATTAGTTTGTCCTCTCTCTTCCTGGAGAGCCAACGTTCACATAAAAAGAGAAAGACTTCCTCCGTATCCTCGTCAACCACCTCCACCTGGTCTAAGTACCAGTCTGGGCTCATCATGCTGTTGTCATGGCGAACTTTTATCTTAAAAACATGGCCAAGGTCGACTGCCTCTATGGTGAAAATATCCACCTGGGAAGTTGCAATATAAAAAGTGTCATATATTATAATTCTAAAGGAGAGATTGCAAACTATACTGTGATAATGGTCACAAAATCTACAAATGTATGCGCTTCTTACAGATGCTCGTTCAAACTTATTGCTGTTGGTCTCTGACTTGCTGAGTTTCCTCTCTCCAGTGTCCCCAAGTTCCCCATAGATTGTGAGGAAGACGTTGGCATCAGTACCGGAACCGTGCACATCCCCCGTCATCACTGACACTTTGTAGATGTGAGCTGTATTGGGACAAAGGTCACAGACAGATACGCATAGGCTCAGTGTGAGGGAGTGGGCAGGAAATAGACTGAAAATAAAGCAGTTTTCCATCACCGCATGATGATGCCACAGTCATAACAGAGACTCATTCAGGGGAACCAAGGAAAACATTGTAAATAAAAGGGAGGAAAATGTTTTGGATGTTTGTGTGTATTGCATGAATTTGCATCGACATGTGTTGACGTACTCTCCAGGGCATCGTCCACCTCAATTTCGGTAAATTTCAGGCTTCCATCTCGTTCCAATTTCTCAGTGATGATGTCTGAGGGTACCAGCTCTCTTATCGTCTCCCCATCATCTTCTGACTTGGCAAGCCAACGCTCGCATGGGAAGATTGCAGTTTCTGAACCCTAGAGAGAGAGAGAGAGAGAGAGAGAGAGAGAGAGAGAGAGAGAGAGAGAGCACTAAGCTTTGGTTTATTGTGTGAGAGAAGTCAAAAATGAAATCATTGCAGCACCAGGAGGATCTTTATGTATCTATGAAGGGAACATCTCCACCTGCTGACCAAAAACAGTGCTGGTCTGGTATCAGCAGTGATTTATGAGTCGTGAGTCGTAAAATTTTGGCTCAGACTAAAGTCAGTCCTTTACAATAAACACTTGTGATAAATATTATTTATGCAGTGGTTGATGAAGTACTCAAAGCCTGTAATTCATTAAATATTTCCATTACATGAATTATTTTTGTTGACAGCACGTAATATTTAATCTCTGTTGGATGAAAATGTTGCATCTCCAATTCCACAATATTTTCCCTGCTTTCAGAAG
The DNA here is from genome assembly GCA_014773175.1 of Lucifuga dentata. Lineage (NCBI taxonomy): Eukaryota > Metazoa > Chordata > Actinopteri > Ophidiiformes > Bythitidae > Lucifuga > Lucifuga dentata. Next base: position 51,619 of record VXCM01001434.1, on the reverse strand, counting down.
AGTGGAAGGATTGTGTTCGCCTGCAAAATCAAATAATTTCTATTCAACGTTATAAGTATTGATAACATCTACAAGTCGTTGTGTCATAAACAGCCATATCTCATGCAGCGGGTACAATCTAAAAATGGAAAGTAACTAGCAGCTAAATAGATAAATGTAGTGGAGAAAAATTACAATATTTTCCACAGGTTTCTTCTGGTTTTGTTTTTTCTTGTTGCTTTGTTGTTGTTACTGCTTGTTTCTAGACATTGTGGTGCTGTAACTTCTCTTCTCTCCATCACATGCACTACCTTTCCCTTCCTGAACAGACGTCTGATCTCCACTCTGTCCAGATGCCAACCTGGGTTCACCCCACGGTTGTCGTGGCCGATACGAATCTTCTCGATGATGTCCCCCACGTCCTCCAGCTGCAATAGTATTAAGAATACTATTCTTAATAATAACAAGCAGTAATCCAGAAGTTAACAGAACCCCCTATTGTTTGGTTTTAAAGGACCATACCATCTATTTCACATATTTGAGCCTAATATATTCAATTTTCATACGCTTAAGGTTATTGACAATCATTTCCCAAAGCATATTTCAGCTTTCCTGATATTTTGCAAAATCTTTCAATCTTTCAAAATCAAATATTGAAGTGATACACCCACCTTAAAAATCGATGTTTCATCTGCTAATAGTTACGCAGCCTTATGAAGTCACAGTCATTTAAAATTTTTGATGAATGCAGGTCTTCTTTTGGGACTATATTCCGGTGTATGTATGTTTCCCGGAGGAGACATACATTCACTCTGCGCTTTTTATTGCGCTTAAATGATAAAATTATGTTAAAAACAAAAAAACAAAAACGTGAATATACGTGTTGTTCACAATGATGGATTACCTATCCCAAGAATGTTTCAAGTATCAACAAGTTGATTTTAATAGCGCACCAGAATGAACTGAAAATAATGGAAGGTAGGAAAAAATAAATAAATTTAACTCACCGTTCCAGTAGTATGCTTTGGGAAATGATTATCAGTAACCTTACATGTGTGAAAATTGAATATATTAGGCTCAAACATGCAAAATGGGTGGTATGGTNATCAGTAACCTTACATGTGTGAAAATTGAATATATTAGGCTCAAACATGCAAAATGGGTGGTATGGTCCTTTAATAACTCTAAATTCTCTTATGCTGTACTTTGCTATCATTGTTTCCATAGCTCACCATTACACTTAAGCTTGCCTACGACTACTTTAATAATTTATGAATATACACTCACAGTGAAAACTGTTATTATACCTCAACAATAAACATGTTCTCAGCTCCTCTCTTAAAGTACATCCTCCTCTCCCTCTTGTTGACACACAGCGACTTCTGCTGAGTGCAAACTGCATCTCGTCCATACAGGGCAATGAAGACGTCTGCATCTGTGCCCGCTCCAAACACGTCACTTGTGTAGGTTTTAATCTCATAAGGCACAACTAAAAATGACAAATTGGCATAATCAATCATTTATATCAAAATTAATGATAAATAATGCTGTTATAACTGGAAAGGGAAAGTACACAGTGACTGAGTGTGATTTACATGGTGTGTAAAATTCTGTCTGAAGAGGATTATGGTAAAGGTCCCTGAAGATGGCACCATCGTCCTTCCCTTTATCCAGCCAACGACCACAGGGGAAATGCAGCTTCTGGCCTTGAGATGGAGCGTCAATCTCCACCCAGTCTAGGAACCATCCTGGCGATCCACCTGAAAATTTTACACTAACTTCTTAGTGTATTACATATATTATGAGTAATATTATGAGTAATGAGTTATTCAGTGAACAAGCCAGAAATCCTACTGTACCAAAGTTGTCATGTCCAATACGTAACTTCTTCAGTGGTCCGAGATCCACAGCTTCCACAACAAACTCATCGATCATTCCCCGCTCAAACTTATTCTTATGAGACTTTGAAGCCTTCATGTTAACTATTCCTGTAAATGTACATGTGGCATAGTAATGTAATCATTTGAGAACACATGTACACAGAAATATATGTAGTATGAATGTCTAAAGTGTTACCTGTGTCATCCTTGGTGCCATACAGGATTGTATACACGTTAGCATCAGTTCCAGCGTATTTCTTGTCACCAGTTTTTATCCTTATTGCATATGTTGTTGACATAGCTGTCATTAGAAAAGAAATGGTTCATATCTTGAAAAGGGAAATGTGGTATTTTTGGCAACTGGGACTAAATTACAGCAGTGCTAATCTGAATGTAAATTATGTTGTGTGTGTATAGATCGAAGTGTATGTGTGGTTGTGACTTTTTTGTCCATGAGACACCCTCTCACATTTCTGTTCCAGACCAAGTGTGGCTTCCGTTTCTTCTTCTTCATCATCATCATCATCACCATCACCGTCCCCCATCTTCATGAAAGCCTTATCCACAGGAACCAGCTCCCTGGCAAGCTGTCCATCGTCTTCATCAACAGCCAACCAGCGTTTACAAGGGAAATAGTACCTGGAAAATATTTAAAATGTAACCTATTGTGCACAATGTGTAGGCTCTAATAAGGCCTGAAATACCAAATAATGTCAAATTTGTTTTTATCATTTGTTCTTTTGAACGCTGCTCTCTGTACATCAGGACAGAGGTCTTGTTATGCCTGAATGTTGAGTATACCTGGATTGCAATCGGACTTGGAATTGCCTTTTATCACTTATTGTTCTGGTCACCTTGCTCTTTTGCACATTTTAGTGTAGTATAATGTAATATAGTTTAATGTATCTGGTTGCTATAATGATTTAATTTCCCTCTGGGGATTAATAAAGTCACCTACCTACCTACCTACCTACCTACCTACCCACCCGTCTGTCTGTTTGTCTGTCTGTCTGTCTATCTATCCATCCATCCATCCATCCATCTATCTATCTATCTATCTATCTATCTATCTATCTATCTATCTATCTATCTATCTATCTATCTATCTGTCATCTAGAACAGCAGCTGTACCATTTTTCACCACAGGGAGGAGCTCTGCTGACATCTTACTGTAATTGCACAGGTTCTGCATGTTATATAAGGAAATGTTGTGGAAACTGTGGGGCTATATCAGTGAAATGATTGATTGATTGATTGATTGATTGATTGATTGATTGATTGATTGATGTGCTCTTTTGGAAATAACTATTGATGAATATGCAGTGACATATTTAAAGCCATACTGATGGATCACCCTTTCTAACGACATGATCTGACTTACATGGTGTCATCTTTGGTGTCTAAAATCTCCACCCGGTCCAGAAACCAGCCGGCACTGGCCTGGCTGTTGTCATGCCGGATCCTCAGTTTCTTCAGGATGCCCAGGTCGACTGCTGTAATGTTGAAAGTGTCCTCCTGAGACACAAATAGACAAAAAAAAAGTGTTGAATAGCATCAAAGGTTTTAGGTTAGTAGAGCATCATTATTCATTTATTTAACCAGTGAGCTGAGCTGCAAGAAGAGAGACGCTGCTGTCTCAAGGATCAAGGATAACAATCGTGATCATGTAAAACATGGCAGATAAAAGCAATACATGATGAATGGGGGGGGAGGGGGGATCTCTATAGAGGTCTGGAATGGCTTCAGTTTACAGTAATTAGGCCCTGTGGATTGTTACAAGCCCATTGTATAGAATAGGTGAGGTCAGTTTTACACAGAGAATATTTAGTGAAATACTGTACTAATGTATAAATTTGAGGTACTGGTACTTGCTTATTTGAGGTATCGGTACTTGCTTATTTCCATTTTGTGTACATTACACTTCTAACTTGTAATTTGTACACCTTAATATTAACTTTATATTGTACTTTTTACTCACAACATTTGTCTGATGATGCAACTAGCTGCTGTCGAAACATCGGTTAAACTCATGAAATATAAATATAAATAAACTCATGAAATATAATTAATATCAAATGTGGTTTTCCTTTTTTCCATCCATTTTGTATTTCTTTCCTTCTTGATACATTTTCCAAACAGTTGTTCATATTTATTAAAGGAAAATGATGAATGAATCCGTGGATCCACCAATCAATTTATCTGGGTCCAGGACAGGGAGGCAACATGATGAGCTAAATAGCTCAGACGTCCTTTTCCTGATTCTCATCCTGCAGCTCTTCCTGGATGATCCCATGTTGTTCCCAGGCCAGTTGAAATATATAATCCCTCCAATGTATTCTGGGATTGCTCCATGGTCTCCTCCTAGTTGAGGAGACCATGGACCATCCTGATTAGTTCCCCCAAACATCTCAGCTGACTCCTTTCAATATGAAGAAGCAACAGTTCTACTTTGAGCTCCCTCCTGGTGTCCGATCCTCACCCTATCCCTAAGAGTCAGTCCCAACACCCTGCAGAGGAAACTCATTTTGGCCATTTCTATTTGCAACCATCCATGCTCATGAGGGTTGCAAAAAAGATCAACCAGTAAATCAACAGTACATTACGGAGTCTTCATCATTCAGGAACTTTTACTAGTAGAATCTAATTGATTTAGTCTTGCAAAAGTATGAAGCCAACCAATGTTGACAGGTTACAGAGATAATGAGGAATCATGAGCAGCTTATTATGTAGTGTGTACACCTGAAACTTTCTTACCTGGCCTTTCTCAAATTTGTTCAGTTTGTTAGAATATCTGAGTCGCCGCTCCCCTGTGTCTCCAATCTGTCCATAGATGTTGATATAAACATTGGCATCCGTCCCTGCACCCCATAAACTCCCAGTGAACACATGAACCTCATATGAATTCACTGGAAATAAACCACAGTCCGACAGTTTCCTGTCATTAGTGACATATATTGTATATTCTAAGGCCTACAGTCAACCAAATTCAAAATACTGTTCTAAAATATACAATGAAATCACTTTCCTTTCCACCCTTCTGGCTAAAGCCATAGGTTACTGGAAAGGATTGCGCTCTACTCACTTTCCAAGTCTGTATTATCCTCAGTCAGCAGCTCAACAACCATCTCCCTGTCCTCTTCATCCTGGGCCAGCCAGCGGTTACAAGGGAAAGTGAATTTCTCTACCACTTCCCTAAGCTCCTCAGTCACCTCCTCCTCTTCTTTCTTTTTCTTTTTCTTGTCCTTCTTCTTGTCTTTCTTGGTCTCGTCCTTCTTTACAAACTTCACCATAGCTGTGGTCAGCCGTCTGATTTCCACTGTCTCCAGAAACCAGCCAGGTGCAATACCTTTACCATCATGGCAGATGCGTATCTTGTAGATCTTACCAATATCCTGAGCCTCGATCTGGGTTAGATTAGAAACACTGGATGTCAATCAAGTGCAAACTTAAATCTCCAACAATGACATAACATGTGGCATTGAATACAGACCTTGAAGATCTCAGTGGTTCCACGTACAAAATTATCAGAGCGGCTCTTGAGAGCGATGACTTCAGTTTTTCCTTCATCTCCATACATCTGACAGAAGACATTGGCATCGGTGCCAGCTGCAAACACATCCCCTGTCACCACTGTCACTTCATAGTTGATCACTATTATAAGGGTGGGCATCACATCAGTTATGACAAGCAGCGGAATCAACACGCCAAATACAGTATTGTGCACTGGTTCTGTATTTAATAATCAAGAATTCTGAGTTATGAAGCTGTTATGTACATTTTTCAATATCTAAGATCTCACTGGGATAGATCTCCACCTCCACTTTCCCATCAGCCTCATCTTTGCAGAGCCAGCGGTGGCTCGGAAACATGTACTGCTTTCCATGAACTGGCACAGAGATTTGCACGCTGTCCAGAAACCATCCGGCCTGCAGGCCCTCATTGGTGTGACCGATGAGGATACGGTTTATCTGGAATCAGGAATCACACACACACACACACACACACACACACACACACACACAAAAATCAGGGTAAAATACATAACATTACATATTCTTGAACTGTGAATTTTGCTTTTTAACTTGCCTGCCCAAGGTCAAAGGTTTCCATGGTAAAGATGTCGGTGCGACCAGTCTCATAATGACTCCTGAGGTCATTGTCTGAGACAAAAAGTAATATTTTGTTGGTATCGCCTTTCTCCCCATACAGCTTGGCAAACACCTTGGAGTCAGAGCTGGCCCCACTGATGCTGCCTGTCTTTATTGTAATGTGGTAGCTGACATCTGAGGAGGAGGAGAAGGAGGAAGAGGAGGAGTTATATGATTTCATTAAAGTACTGAAAAGAAAGGCAATGTTGGCATTCTGTAGTTTGCATAATCTATTGTTTGATTAAACTTCTTTAGGCACTCACTAAAGAGAAGCAGGCCTTCTCCAGCTGGAACTAACTCACGGGTAATCTGTCCATCATCCTCATTACGATCCAGCCACCTAAAGAAAGACACATGGGAAAGAGATACCTCAGATGAGAAAAACACTTTTAAAGGACCATTCTGGTGATTTAGCATGTTTAAGTCTAATAGTACCCACATACATGTTACGCTACTGCCAACCATTTTCCAAAATATGAAACTACTTACTTTTGGTTTTATTTTGCAAAATCTCCTCATCTTTCAAAATCAAATGTTCAGATGTACACCCTCCTTAAAATTCAACGTTTTGCCGAAAATATGTCAAAGCCAATTAACAAGGAAAGAAAGAGAAAAGCTGTGGTCCAACCTTTAAACATAAATAGCAAACAAGTACAATAATACATTTTCAAAAATTGGTGGGTTACATTAAGGTATAGTAGTGTCAAGTCCTGCATTGTTTTGCATATGGGAAACTTCAAGACCTTATAAAACAGGACAGCACAGACAGGAAGGGAGAGTTTTCAGAGGTAACACGGCACCGCAGCCTTGCGGTTTGGATCCAGTTACAGAAGGAGAGACTGCTGACTGACCAATGCATTTAGTACCTATTTGTAATGGCAATCTGCTCCATCAGCTGCCTAACTACTTATGCACAAGCCATTGGAGACCTAGTGACATTAGGCATGGTCAACCTTAAGAGTCTCTTGGGCTATTTAGAAAACATGATGTGACTGGTTAGTGTTTTGCTGGGTTATAGGCTACAGAATGAGGATGTAAATTTGTTTAAAAATAACAAATGTATAGTGGGGTCCAAAAGTCTGAGACCACTGTAAAATGCTTCTATTTTGCATTCTTTTTGAATTTAATACAATATTTTTTATTATAAATGATAATATCATCTTAACAATTTGAGTGACAAATTGAATCTTTGAAATAGCAGATGAATTTCAAAATATCTTAGTATTTGGTACGCCCCCCTTTTGCTTTAATGACAGCATCACTCCAGCTGGCATGGACTCCATAAGTTTGTGCAAAACCTGATGAGCCAAGTTATTCCAGCATGATTTGACAATGTTCCAAAGAGCTTCTTGTGATGTCAGACTTTCTGATTATTTCCAGATTTACATGGAAAACATCACATATTTTCTATGCGGTCTCAGACTTTTGGACCCCACTGTACAATTGTATATTATACATGTATAACATTTCAGCTTTATGTGGTACATCATTAAAACTACATTTCATATGTACATTTAAAAAGAGGTTTACATTGCTGTTATTTTTAGTCACATCTAATGTAAAACTGCCTTTCCTGTTGCAGGGGAACACAATAGCTGCAGACTCTGGCTGGCCATCTTCTCTGACCAGCACCTTGTCAAGGAACCAACCACAGCCTCCGCCTCGGCCATCATGACCTACTCGGATCCTGCTTAGCTGGCCCAGGAACACTGACTCAATAATAAATTCATCATGCTGGAGGAGAAAATTAAAAAAAATTGGTTGATGACACTTGTGGTGCACAAATTTTCCAAAACATTACTTATTTTGTTATGAATACCTATGGCACTCACATTGCCTTTTTCAAATTTGTTGACAGTGTTTTGGCTGATTAACATGAGTCTCTCCCCTGTGTCACCTAGGTCACCGAAAACAGTGACATAGACGTTGGCGTCAGTGCCACTGCCACTGATGTCGCCAGTGCAGATGATGATACGATATTTTAGCACTGACATGACAGAAAACAGAAAAGGATGGTCACATTATATTACCTGAACACCCAGGGCATCTATATTCAGGAGTCATAATTTTATATGTACGTGTCTTACAGCGTAGAGGCTCATTAACAAGGGGTCCAAGAGCTGGCATCTCTCTGATAATTTCATTGTCATCTTCATTGATGTCCAACCAACGGCCACATTCGAAGGAATATTTCTCCATTGTCAGAGGCTTCATCAAAGTGACCTGCAAAAAAAAATATTTAAAAAAGACATCTCAGAAAGATATACAGGGCTGCCGCAACAAAGCCAGTGCTGGGTTTGACATTTATCTGTGAAACCATCTGCACTGCAACCTTGTACACAAAGACTTTATTTCTGAGATCAGGTCAAGATTAAACACCAATTATTTGCCTTTAAGTGCTCAAAATGATATAATGAAACAGACTTCACAATTTATACTGACAGATCAGACAGAGCAATGTGTCTCACCTTCGCTAAATGCCAGCCAGAAAATGGATTTCTCTTCTCATGCCAGATGCGCAATTTTGTCACTTTTCCAAGGTCTGGCAGTTCAATCTACAATGATTCCAGAAAGGCAAATAATAACCAAAATTTCAATAAAAGATTTCTTATCTTAAAGATAGTCTAGAATGTTTATTTACCAGAATATCAATTTGAAAGCTAAACATTTGTAAACACTGTATAGGAATCATTCAGTTTGATACACAATCTAAGGCGTACCAGAAATTTATCAAGTTGACCCTGTTCAAAACTGTCTGATTTACTTTCCAGCTTGAGCTCATCAGACTTGCCCTTCTCTCCATAGACCTGCACGAAAACCTCGGCATCTGTTCCCGCCCCCTTCATGTCCGATGTCCAAATCCACAGGGACCAAGGTTGCTCTGGGGGGGAGGGAGTAGATTTGCTATTAAGGTAGCAAGTTCTTAGATACTTCTTCATAAGAATTATGAATGTCCTTAATTGTCATAGAATCTGCATTAAAATATGATTTAATATAACGCACTCTTCTGTTTCTTCTGCCTTAGAGAGATCATCTCATACAACTCCCTCTCAATCAGTCCGTCCCCTTCATCTTCATCCAGCCACTTTCCACAGGGAAATGTCTGCTCAAGGCCTGTGAATGGGCAATAGACAACCACCTACGAGAGAAATGGATGCTTGATGTGACCAGCAAACCTTTCAAAATCAAGCTCTAACCTAGAAAACGTGTAGAGTACCTTTTCACAGTGCCATCCAGCACCAACAGACCCATTGTCGTGTCCGATGGTGACTCTGCTGAGTGGGCTGATGAGGTCAAAAAGCTCCACGTTGAAAATGTCGATGAGACCGCGCTCAAAAGCACCCCCCTCCAGGAAGATTTTGCCACTGTTTTTTACACCCTTGGAGCCATGCATGACTATGTGGATCTTAGAGTCGGTGCCTGCACCCCTTACATCTCCAGTCATCACTTGTACGTTGTACACAATTGCTGTGCAGACACACAGAATTATAGCTGAAAAATCATCAATTCCTGTTGACCCTGTATATGCAATTTATTTGGCATATTTAAAGGACCATACAGTGGTTTTGCATGTTTGACAAAATCAAATGTTCACCTTCAAATTCAATGTTCTGCCTGCTAATATTTCCATATTGTAGAGGGCACAGTTGTTTTAATGTCTCAGTAAAAGAAATCATCTCCTAGGACTATATTCCCTGGTGGAGACACGTTATTCCTTGTAGCTCCATGTTGGATCAGTTAAATTAAGTAAATTAAAATGTGTGTTTCACAGTGATGGATTACCTATCTCAAGCATGTATCAAGCCTCTACAAGTTGATTTTTATAGCATACTGGGATGAATTGAAACCAATGGCAGTGTAATGCCTGCAATGTAGGAAAAACAATTCAAAAAATTTACCACTCCAGTATGTTTTGAAAAAAAATTTTGGCAGTAACTTAACATATATGCAAGTTGTATTTACTGGGCTCAGACATGCAAAATCACCTGCATGACCCTTTAAGTACTCACCCATAGGCTTGATTGACCCCGTCATCACATCTACCTGTATTTTGCCATCACCTTCATCCAAAGCAAACCAGCGATTAACTGGGAACTCATACATCTCTTTATTCCCCATGTCATCAATTACTACCTGGATATAGACATACAGTAACATGCATAACATTAAATATATGTATCTTCACATGAGAAATTGTACATGTAATTTGTCAGTACATGCCTTAGCTAGGCACCATCCAGCTGATGAACCTCTGTTATTGTGGCCAATGCTGATTTTCTTCAGCCGTCCCAGGTTCGGTGCGTCTATCTTAAATTTGTCCTCTTGTCCACGTTCAAAGGTGTCTGCATCACTTTGCAGCTTTATCGATCCTTTAATAGCGCGCAAAGAATTTCGATATAAGAATCAAACACAGTAATTTAAAAAAAGTAATTGTAGAATAGCTTCAGTCGTGGCTAAATAGCCCAGTTGTAAAAAGTGACAGATTGTTTTCACCTGAGTCACCATTTTCTCCAAAGATGGTCAGAAAGACATCAGCATCAGTTCCACTTCCCTTCTCATCAGATGTGAACACACTCACTATGTATTTATTAGCTGCAAAATATGTAAAATAGAAAATTAAAGAGTTAGATAAACAGCATGTTAGCAAAGCAAACAGTCTTGGACAAGTTTGCTTAATTAGTAGCACCGTGTAGTCATCATCAGACAGACAGGTTCTTTTCTAATCCACAATGAGAGGGTTTCAAGGTTAAATATTCATAGCTTTGTCTGCGAGTGTCGCGTGTGTGTTGTGTGTTATGACCAGTCTGCTCTGACCCCTCCCTCATTCATGAACAGAGCAGAGCGTCCTCTCGGCTCCACAACACTCTGTTTGATTGACTGCAGGTATTGAGAGATTAGATCACATTGCATCACATGGTCTCTCTTACCTGAGGATTACACTTTGATGGAATTTAGTTACAACCTGAAACAGTAGGAAAACTGTTGGCTGTCATGCAAGTCTGTGTACAGCCAGCCAGCCATGGTACTGACACTGTCAAGTTGCTATTATTGGATTTTCTGTTTATTTGTGGTGCCCAGATTTGAAAATATGCTTCCATGTGCAGTGGGTCAAGCAGTAGCTGGAGCATTATTGAATTAATGCTTTATTTTATGATTTTTTGGTTTTGTCTGAGTGTAACCTACATTTTGGGGCATACATGGGATCTGTGCTGCCCAGTAGGTCCCTGATAAACAGCTTGTCACCCTCCTCCCGGCTCAGCCAATTGCTGCAGTCAAAGTAGTAGCATAAATGGGGCCGGGTCATATCAGTCACCATCACCCTGTCCAGATACCAGCTGGGGCTCATTCCCGTGTTATCGTGTTCGATCCTGGGGAGTCAAAGGTCAAATGAGAATCATATGCATACATCATGTGCATGCATACAGCCTTTTTTTTTTTTTTTTNGTTTTTTTTTTTTTTTTGGCAAAAAAAGGAAAGTAAAAATACAGAGAAATTAGTTTTATCCTGCATATCTGGCTGTAATAACCAGACTTCTATGCAGTGACACTAAATCACAGAACCAGATGGGGATTAACTTTATATTACTGGATAAAATCCTTTAATGGCCAGCAGAGATGGAAAAAAAATGTGGGAAATTTCCTAAGTGATACCATCTGTAAGCCAGTGTTGTTCCATTTGGTGTACAGTAAACTACAAAGTATAAACTGTGATCTTTTCAGTGACCTGCGAGCTGTGTTCTGTACGTTTACCGCCAGATTTCAGTTCAGTTTTTGCTTTATTTATTCAGTGTAAGAGCCAAAATGTTCAGATAATATTGTTGAAATTGTTTTCTGGAAAAGCAGTAATATTTAAATGTTGATACTATTAATAATATTTTATTTTTAAGTTAAATTGCTCCTTTTTCTTTAATTGATGATGTCATAATTGTTAAGCGTCAGTCAGTCTGGAGTTAAGTGGTCTATGGAGCGACACAGTTTTTTGACCAAGATTGAGAAAGAAATCAGTTGGAACTTGTAACTTTATTTTTATATTTTATCAAATAAACATTTTTGAAATGGAGTTACTGGCTTCTGGAGATTTATTTTTGCATCAGACTTATTGCTTGACATGGACTTTAAAGGACCATACTGGCCATTTTGCATGTTTGAGCCTAATATATTCAATTTTCATACATGTAAGGTTACTGACAATCATTTCCAAAGCATACTAAGCATACTATTGGACAGTGAATTAAAATTTTTTTCCTAGTTTCCAGACCGCCATTGGTTTCAGTTCATTCTGGTACGCTATTCAAATCAACTTGTTGATAGTTGAAATGTTCCTGGGATAGGTAATCCATCACTGCAAACAACACATATATTCAGGGTTTTTTTGTTTTGTTTGTTTGTTTGTTTTTTTTTCGGAAGTTAAATGATTTTAGTGTTTAAGAGCAATAAAAAGCATGGAGTGAATGCATATCTCCACTGGGGAATATAGTCCCAAAAGAAGACCTGTATTTATGGAAAAAGTTAAATGACCATGACTTACAGTAATAAGGCTGTGTAACTATTAGCAGGCGAAACATCGATTTTTAAGGTGGGTGTATCGCTTGAATATTTGATTTTGAAAGATTAAGAGATTTTGCAAAATATCAGGAAAGCTGAAATACGGTTTTATCCTTTGGGAAATGATTGTCAGTAACGTAACATGTATGAAAATTGAATATATTAGTCTCAAACATGCAAAATAGCCAGTATGGTCCTTTAAATCAGTTGCTGCACAGGAGAAACGAGAGTAATGCTGCTACATTCAGTTTCAAGTTTCAAATGCAAATTTATTTATTCATTTACTGGCTATCTGGGGTCGCATTTGGTATGCTGGAGTTTGCGTTCTCGCTAACGTTTTCCATATAGTACCTCAGCTTCTGCAAGGGTCCCACGTTGTGTGTTTTGATACGGAAAACATCTGTCTTATTTTTCTCAAATGCTGTTCGGCTCCTGGAATTTGAAGAGACATGGAAAATGTCAAAATTTGGAAGAAAGGTTGTCTCTGAGTGTACAGTATGAGAGAGAGAGAGCGATAGAGAGACAACGAGAAAGAGAAAGAAAGACAGCAGATTGTGTGGGGTAAAGAGATACATTGCAGAGAGACGACAAACTGAGCAGGAACTCAACTCTGGAGCAGTAAATTACATCTCCTGACTGATCCGGTTTAGCGTACCCTGATGGTCTCATTGCAATGGTTTAATGGTTTAATCTGAAACCCTCTGAGACTAGACCACTTCAGTGTTCCCTCATCCTCCTCCTCATGTTCTTCTACCCCTCGCAGAGACTAATTCAGATCTCCTCTGTCACCCACAGTGAATCAGACACCTTGTTCTTTTCATTAACAGAGAAAACCTGCCTTTTGTGTCTGACCCACATCTCCATCTGTCNCCCCCATAATATTTAATTCACTAACACTGCCGAGGTATAATTAAGGTGCAAGGGGTCATATACTGCCAAGAATGAAATGCTGTCCAACACACATGAATACATGCCCTCATTCTCTGTTTGCATGTAAAATAACCTGTAAGAGAATGATGGGGAGACATGGGAAAAGCAAACCACATGCAAACTTTGGAATTCATGCAATTTGGATGTATTTAAATTGCACTGAATTTCCAAAGAGTTGCATTTTAATCTCCCTCGAGTTTTCAATCTGGGAATTATGCTATGAGCCATAGCAACCCTTCCTTACCTGTATCATGTTGTGAAGTTCTCATTGATCATTACACAATACAGGAAGGACCTACTACATGTCGGAGTAAGGTGAAACTCCTGTTCGCTGACACTATTTCTGTGTAAAGTGCACATCAACATCCATATATGGTATTTCATAAACTGAGCAACATTTGTGTCACACAGCATGGCGATACTGGACACATGTTGATGCACTTTGATGTCCGCAATGGATGAATGAAACCACCACAAAGTGAGGGTGACAGTGTAGTCAGGGTTACAATAAGTTGGTCTATCTATACACTGCACAGGAAACTCTATCTGTCAATGTGTGCAGAGATAAAGGGAGACTGCTGCTTAGTCGCCAGATAAGATCCCCAGAGAGTCATTTGATCATCAACATAAATGACATCGTGGTCTTCTTTCATTTGCCTTTGAATGGAAAAGAAGACCAGCCATGTCACATAGTTCCTCCTTACTCCAGATATTCTGTTTCTGTCACTTTATACTACTGTATAGAGACGAGATTCCTGCACCACAGCAGCAATGACTGTTGCGAAGTTGTTTATCTTCTCTGACATCAGTGGATTTTATTTTTTATGTTTTATGTTTCAGGCCAAACAGGTTGAAGAGCTGCTCACAATGCAGTTTTGATGAAGAACTGATTCATGGGCTGTTTTCTGTTCACAGGAATGCTCTCTCATACAGTGTTATATGCACAATACAACCCAACACAACGATGCGATTATGACCATCCTTTAGCAGATTGATTGGAAAATACCTCCTTTCTGTGCTGAAAGATCAGAGAGGAATAGAAAGGGTTAACAGTTAACAAGGAAAGAACTTACTATTGTTATTAATTATATAAACTGACAGAATTAAATCAACTTTTTGACAGATAAAGCCAAGTATTTCAAGTAGAAAAACATCAGTACACAGTGAGTGACACTGAAGTCTGATTTTTTGCAGGAAGAGAAAATATTATTCTTACATGATATCAACATAACAAAACTTACTTGCTAGCCAGGTGAACCTTGGGAGTGACACCAAATTCTCCAAAAAGGGTAACAAATACATGGGCATCTGTGCCTGCTCCTTTTACATTACCAGTGACAGTGACCACCTCATAAACTAAATGAGAGAGACAAGAGAAAAGAGATTAGACAAAGAGACAGAGCGGTGAGTATTTCCAACTGTGCAATGCAAGATCCCATAATGAGAGCAGGTAGAGGAAAGAATTTGTAATATGTAACAAGCACTTTGGTAAGTAAGTAAGTAAACTTTATTGTCCTCGAGAGGCAATTTGTTGAACAACAGCAGCATAATCAAGACACAACAGCAGCATAATCAAGACTTGGGGAAATTATTCAAGAAATAGAACAGAAGCACGAACCCAAAGTACCAAAGTCACATTCTGTGTCACACAGAGTCCAATAATCTGTAAACATGCTGGCAACTGTGACAGTAGGGAGCATTATGTTTCCTTCCACGCATGGTTGCCAAGGGAATTCAATGCGGTGCATCTGCAGAGAATCCATGTCTGATATGATGCCAGCAAAGCCTCTCTCACATTTCAGAAATGTATTTGTGTCTCTTCATCTTACTGAGTCACAAAGCAGACAGAGAACAGGATGAAAACTTCGCAGTGTGCAACATCAGCCTGAGTTCATGTGTCATGTTGTGTTTTTTTTTTTTTTTNTTTTTTTTTTTTTTTGGTGGATGGGAAGAAATGAGAGGACATTCACATCCATGATGCTGCTGGTCACTTTTCAGTTTGATCTTTTAGTTTCTTTTAGCTCATTGTTTTGGTTTTACAGCTGCAACTTATAATTGAGTCTTAACTAGTTCAGCTGTTTCCAATGACTATTACTATGCCCATCGCCAAATAAACAGACAAAGTTAACAACCTGCTGGTGAATAGTGTTGACCATCAGGAGTTGGTGGACACTAAAACAGAACTAAAAGGAGAGTGAATATTGGACTTACATCATTAGATGGACAGAAACATGACTCCAGTCAGTTACTAATAATAATACTGAATGTGTAAGCAGGCAGTAGCTTTTATTTTTCAGACAATCATATGTCAGGACTGTGTGTCAGATAGCTTATTGTGAGGTTCTTCTGCCCTCAGTGGGTTCTACAATCAATTTTGGGTTTCATTTTAACTGGAGTTTTTGTAACTGTTGGTGTATATTCGCAGATCGGATGTTTGCTGTCGCAACAATATTTTGCCCTCTTTTATTATGATAAAGTCACTAACCCCTGAATGAAAATCCATTCATTTTTGGAAAAGGCAAAGTAATATGCAACTTTAAAACATTGTTTGTTGCAGTAACAGGAACAACATTAAATCTTCAGCAGTAGCACAGCCAGCCGTGGGGGTTGCTGTGACTTAATACCAGCTGAGTTTATATAGTGGTAATTCTGTTGTCCTGATGTTTTACTATAGGTAAATGCAATCCACACAAGAGGCTACGGTAAAATCCTCTCTCATGTGGTTGTGTAACAGTAAATATTACATGGGCTGGAAGGGAAACACAGCGTGAGACTTTGGGTGGATACTCAACAACTAATAAAGGGTTTTCTGATGCCAACATACCATAGAAATGCTCTCTTTTAGTGTCTTTTTAGGACACTATGGCAGACGGTTAAAAGACTGATATGTGGGTTCACCACTGTTCTGGGTGAATGTTGGGAAAATTTATGTTGAACTAGAGCCAAATTCATTAAAAAAAAAAAAAACAGTGAGTAGAAGGTGAGTATAAAAGCTAGCTATAAGAGGACACATGCACAAGAAGAAGCTACAAGCAGAAATAAAAGACATAGCTCTTACCCTAAAACACGGATGAGAGAGAAGGAAAAGAGAAGTAGAGACCTGACAAAGAGCAGATCAGAGACATGGAGATCTAATTAACACTGAACAGAGCTACTAAAGCCTAATGAAAAAGAAAGAAGCCACCAGATAACCTCAGACAATGGCCTGGTAAAACTGAATCTTGATAAACTTGTTAGTCAGTCAGAGACCTCAGAGTGAAAGAGACCTGAGAACGACGCAGATCGCCTGACCGCCAGAAAACAAGGAGAGCTACAGAGGAAACCGAGAACACAGATATGTATCGCCACTGCTAAACGATGATGCTCAACGGCTCTTTTCCAATCTGCATAATGATCAAAATATTTAACTACATTAAACTCCCTGTCTAATCAGTCAAATTAGCCAAATCTAATCTAATCTAATAGTCTAATCAGCCAAAATAAGTGAAAACACCTGTGGTTATTCCATGAGTGTGCAGGGTGTTACATGGTGCGACTTTTTTTACTCTTTAAATAAAACATTAAAGGACCATATCATAAGTCTAATATATTCATACATGTTACATTACCAACAACCATTTCTCAAAGGATAAAACCATATCTCAGCTTTCCTGATACTTTGTAAAATTTCTTAATCTTTCAAAATCAAATATTCACCTTAAAAATGGATGTTTCGCCCGCCTCCTAATAGTTACGAAGCCTTATGAAGTCACTGTTGTTTAAATTTTTTGATAAACGCAGGTCATCTTTTGGGACTATATTCCCCGGAGGAGACATACAATCACTCCATGCTTTTTATTGCACTTAAACACTAAAATTATGTAGCTTTGAAAAAAAATCCTGAATATACGCCTTGTTCATGATGATGGATTACCTATCCCAAGAACATTTCAAGTATCAACAAGTTGATTTTAATAGCATACCAGAATGAACTGAAACCAATGGCGGTCTGGAAGGTAGGAAAAAAATGTTATAATTCACCGTTCCAGTAGTATGTTTTGGAAAATGATTGTCAGTAACGTATGAAAAATGAATATATTAGGCAAAATGGTAAGTATGGTCCTTTATTAAGTGTTGCTATGTAGCTTGGTTCATCATAAACATTTCAAGGTAAAGCTCTGGTGTGGGCCAATAGTATCATCAACAGTACACTCAAAAATCATGACAATTTGGCATTGTGGCACCTTTGAATGTTCTTAATTTCCAGAGTGAACACATTAAATACTCAAACCTGTAGACTTAGCATGTAGGACACCACAGTTTGGTGTTTTTCAGTGGATCGTCCTATAATTCAACTCCAACATAACATGAGTTGAGCAGAACTCAGTTATGCAAAGCCAAGCCAAACAACATGTGTAATCAGCAATTAATAATTTCTCACACAAATAAGTAACGGCTAATTGTATTGAGTCATACTGTATTCTAATACATTTAATTCAGTTGTGTTGCAGTCCAGTGTTTTTCTTTTGTAATTCAAGTTTTTATTTTTAAAGGGGCAATGCCTGGTGATCCTCCAGAGTATGTTTGTAAGAGGAGGCAGAGATGCTAAAAACTCATACCAGAAAACCAAAACCATACCAAAAAACTCATACCAAAAAACTAAAAAAAACTAAAACCAGAATTTGATTTTAAAAAATCAGACATGGACGTGAAAAAAAAAGTCATAATTTTCTTATTCCATAAATTATCTTGTGTGTTTTGGAGCCACTGATCTACTGATCTCCCCCCGGCTCGTGGTCCTCCTGCCTCTGGCCCCAGCGGTGCTCCCAGCCCCCGNACTGATCTCCCCCCGGCTCGTGGTCCTCCTGCCTCTGGCCCCAGCGGTGCTCCCAGCCCCCGTACTGGGACAGCACCCAGCACCTGTCTGCGCTCCAGTCTCTGTTTGGCTCCATTCATGTGGAACATAACTGAGCTCTCACCCAAGAACAATCAGAGGGAGTCCCCAGGGTGCCCCTACTCAGAGGTGAAAGCAACTGGAGGAAAACTGTGCATGAGATTTCAGCGGTTGTTAAAGCTGTGCTGTAACCGCTGCACATGCTCTCATGGAGACTTAACTAAATCGCAGCATGTGAGGCTTCTTTGGGCCGCTCCATTGCCTTACCTTTCTTTTTGTAGTACTCATCCTCGTATCCATCAGATGAGTCTGTGTGGTAATTCAGCAGCTCGTTTTGGTAAATCTCAGCATAGTCCACCTGTTTATTTTTAGATTTCTTCCCCTTTTTCTTTTTATCGTCATCACTATCCTCTGATCCCTTCTTTGACTTCTTCTTTTTCTTTTTCTTAGAGTCCTCCTCCTCCTCTTCCTCATCTTTTGGGCCTTCATCATCATTATGTGACTTCTTCTTCTTCTTATCTTTGGATTTGTCTTTAGAACCCATCTCCTCTTCTCCCCCTGGGTCCTCTGAGGAGGATTTCTTCTTCTTTTTCTTCTTTTCCTCCTTCACGCCCTCAGTCACTTCTTCTTTGAGCTTCTCTGATTTCTTCTTTTTGGAGTTGGTCCTGGGCTCATTATTGTTCTGTTCACATTCTTCATACTCATTTTCAGTCACAGCGCTGCCTTCAGCATCCTCATCCGATTTCTTCTTCGTCTTTCTTACCTTGTCGCCCTCTTTTCTTTTTTTCTCTTTCTCCTTGGCCTCCTGATCCTCAGAGTTCTCTGCACTCTTGGATTTCTTCCGACTCTTCTCTCCTCTTCTGGTGTTCCCACGAGTGACACCCTTGCTTCTCTCTTTTAACTTTGGCTCTGCATCCTCAACTTCGTCATCAACCTCTTCAGTTTCCTCTTCAGCTGTGGATTTTTTCTGTTTCGAAGGCATCTTTTATTCATCCACTTCCCTGGCTTTTAGTTTCGTAAGTGGTGCCTTGAGTTTCTAATGTGTAAGACAATTCATTTGACCCTTGGCTGCAGGGAGGTGCTGGGATCATGGGGGTTCAGAGCAGCCTGGGTGTGGTGTGTGGCTGCAGGCAGCGACTCAGTGACTCAGGCACATGTTGGGAGTGATGGATGTCTGGTACCGGGGCAGTATGGCCATACAACCAACACACGATACTCATAAAAAATTACTGTCACCTCAGCAGTCACATGACCAACGGGAGAAAGCCCTGTGAAAAAGGAGCCTTGCACAGAGAACTTATCCTCTCTGTACGTCCATTATTCATGGTGTCAGGATCGCTTTACGGGCCGGGGGTGTCTCGCTTTTACCTGGACACGCACGCACACACACACACAAACAGAGAGACAAACATTCACACAAACTCTCCAACCACTACTCCACTTTATTACCGGTTAATAACAATTGTAATAAGGTGTATGAATCAGATTTGTGTGTTACAGCAATGATTTGCTTACTTCATAGTTGCATCATGGTTGCTTTTTGCTTTAAAGGTCATTTAAAAGCAGCTGTATAGTTTCACTTTGTACAGTTAAATCTAAGCTAAGGTGTCACTGGTTATGTAAGAAAGAGCTGAAGTTGTAGACTGGAGCTGAGCTGCATCCTATACATGTAAATGAAAATTTTATAACATAAAATTGTATTTAACTGAATCGAGACAAAGATTAATATGCCAATGCTGATTTTGTGAAGACACAAATCACGAGCTAAATTTTTAAACCAACTGGCCTCAAGAGAAAACTAGAGAAATTCCATAGAAGCTTTTAACTCTTTTCTTTCTTATTTTCACGTGTATATATACAGTATATCTATATATTTATCTACAGGTATATATATATATATATTTTTTTTTTTTTTTTTAATTAATTAATTTATTTATATATATAGTATACAATTTGTATAAAAAGCAATTAACTCAAATGCATTGTATCCTCCATTAGTTTTAATTTTTTTCACATGTGGATTTTCATTGTAGTCAGTAGTCATAATGAATTATATGCAGGACATTGCCCTGTTTAAGGAAAAAGGGGATATATAATGAATTTACATGGACAATTGTTCCCCGGAAAATGTTGGAAAAATAATAATCATATTAAAATGGATTCAAATAGTACTGAGTTTTTCTTTTTTTGGCCCAGTATAAGTAAATATACAGCTAAATAAAGGTTTATCAAAAAGAAAAAGTAAGAAAACCAACAGAATCTTTTCACTATTATTGTATTTACCAAAGTACACACGCCATGATGCATTTTTTAGCAGATCCATCGCTGTGGCATACATATCTGCACCTGAATATGAGCCAGATCATCCCATTAGCCTTATTGCTGCCAGCTGACATCTGATAATGTGGGTGCAAGACGGTCGGGGGAATGGGGATCAGAGAAGTGCAGAGTTTGCTCATATCGATGGTAACAAATGTATTCAACCTCAGATTACCCGTGAATGACAGAGTCGCACCTCATTTGACCAAGTGAACTGAGGAAGCTTCCTGTGACCCATCTTAACACACAGAGTGCTATTTTTAACTCATTTATAGTATAACTAGATGTGATTTTGATCAAATGTTAAAAATGGATGTTTGACTTTTAATGTCCTGCTGTAGCTGCAGTTAGGCTGGTATCATATAAGCCCCCCCCTCTTTTTTCTCCCATTTAAATCAAGTGTGATTGAAATAAATCAAAATAAGTGAATCAAAGAATAAATAAATATATAAATGAAGAAATAGTGACCTTCAACAAAAGGACTATAGCAGTGATTTTGCATGCAAGCCCAATAAATGCTACCCACATGTTAGCTTACTGATAACCTTTTTCCAAAACATAAAAATCGCATTTTAGTTTTCCTATTATTTTGCCAAATCCCCTAATCTTTCATAATCAAATGTTCAGGTGATAAACCCACCTTAAAATTCAATGATTTTTAACTTATCTGGAAAAAAAAACGTCTTCTGCTGGGACTATATTCCCTGGCGGAGGCATACATTTTCTTCCACGCAGCTCCGTGTCAAATGTTAAATAACATTATTTCGACAAAAAAATTAAACAGACATCATGTTCGCCATGATGAATTACTTGTCTCAACCACGTTTCAAGTCTCTACAATTTGATTTTAATAACATACTAGATTGAACCGAAATCAGTCTGGAGGGTAGGAAAAGCAATTCTAATATTTTCCAGTCCAGTAGTATGTTTTAGGAAATGGTAGGAAATGGTAACATGTATGAGGATTATAAATACTGGACTCAAGCATACAAAATCACTATTATGGTCCTTTAAGAACTTTTCTGCATCATCTGCTGTTCCTAGAGGGAATAAATCTTGGAAAGGCAAAGATGAGTTACAAACATAGAACTTTCATTCAATCACTCATGCTATTATCCTGTAATTTCCTAATAGATTAACAGATGAATATAAATTGAAGATGCTGATAGTTATGCGGCATAATGTAACTCAGCATGATGTGCGATGAGACAGACGCAGCCATCCTTTGCTGCATCAGTGAGATGACACCGACACCAACTGCTGCTTAATTATGGACGTGCTGACAGGAGCTTTGCTTAAGGAGCTAATTGGAGAAGACAAACCAGGGGTCAACTGATCTGAAAGAGATGGTTAAAAGCACAATCCATAATACATATGTTAACAAAACAGTTGTCCCATAAACATAAGATGGAGACCTGCATGTTTGAAATGAACTGACAGGTCTTTAATATGTGAATTGTAAATGCTATCACTGCAGAAAATAAGGCCTATATTTTCTATTTTGATCAAACAAAAAAAGGTTTTACAACCATAATAGATCTTCATATTTCAGATTTAAGCAAATTACAGATATTTGGGCTTTTATTAGGTACTATGTCTCCTCTGTAGCTAAAACAATGGTTCTCAGACTGTGGTATGTGTACCACCAGTGGTACTTGAAGTGCCCTCTGGTACCATCAGATGATTCTGGAAATTTCTACAGAGAACCAAATTTAAGTCTATTTCTATGATCTTAAATCTGTTATTCACACATAAAATGAGTTTAGTTAAGAAATAGTTGAATTATCTTTCTCTTTTGATTTCCTCGTCCAAGATGTGATGTGTTAGTTTGTTTTCAGGATACTGTATATCTCAAAAAGTCATAGATGGATTTGAATGAAATTTAGGAGTGAAGCAGATAATTTTGAGAAGAAGTGATTAAATTTTGGAAGACATCTAGACCATACTATAGATCCAGGATCCAGAAGATGTTTTTATTGTATAAAATCAATGCTAATGGACAAGTTTCAATGAAATTTAGCATGGTGCTTCATTTCTTAACAAAAGGAAGATCTGCTTATTTTGGTAGTGATTAGTGGTAAATGCTGAGGCTTTTATGGGTGGGGGGGGGGGGGGNTTTTTTTTTTTTTTGCCCAACTTTTCCTATGTACACACTATGTACTTCCATTCTGGTTTTTCTGTGATTTCTGACTTATTGGTGAGGTGATATTTAAATGTTTTCTTTGCTCACAGTCAGTACTCAGTTCAGAAATTTTGAGACTATATAAAGTTGGAATGTGAGTGTTCAGAACACACACACACACACACACACACACTCAACAACAACAACACTAATAATGAACCGGTCACATAAAAATTAGAAAATCCAAACAATTTTATTTACAAGCACAATACCAGTATAAAGAATGATTCAGAGTCAGTTAAGAAGCACTGTGTTAAACACGTTATGTCCATTCAGTACACAGAGCAGATCCCTTCCTATTCCAGCTTTGTTGTAGCTGAACAGCAATTTACTGGGAAAGTCAAACTTTTGGTGTGCTCCTATTTACTGTCTGTATAAATAAACCTTATTAGCGCTGATGCATATAAATCTACTGTAAACAAAATATGGCAGAGCACGAACAGAGGAATAACAATTAATATATTGAAATCTTTTGCAGTGCAGGAATAAATTAACATAAAAAATATACAGCGTTCCAACGCTCAAATGCACATTTTTTTTTCGAAGCGCAAACTGATGGTGCACAGTTCAAAGAGGGAAGGTGAAATAATGCGGTACT
The DNA here is from genome assembly GCA_014773175.1 of Lucifuga dentata. Taxonomy (NCBI): domain Eukaryota; kingdom Metazoa; phylum Chordata; class Actinopteri; order Ophidiiformes; family Bythitidae; genus Lucifuga; species Lucifuga dentata. The sequence continues at coordinate 28,165 of VXCM01001434.1, read as the reverse complement.
TTTAAAAGTGTCATAAATCTTCACAAAGAGGCAGCAATCGTCTTCATTCTTTCATCTATAATCAACTAGAACAGCATCCACTATGATATAATTCACTATTATAAATCCATTCACTTTTTTTGTGATAAGGTCTGTGTATGTGTCCAAAAGCACTGTGAGCTTCCATGTAAACATATTTCAGTGATCACTGAAGCAGGCACACACAAAGCCAAGTCAAGAGTAAAGTCATGCAGCGCGTCACATGATTATGAATGGAGTTTACAGCGAATAAGACTTCTTTAATTTAAATGGATATAAGCTGAGAAGTGCACATGGATTTCTATATCGTAAGAGAGCCTTAAATGTCCTTTGATTCAAGAGACAGAATAAGATTTAGTTACCTTTAGATAAGCAGTTACACATAAGTGAACCGCATATCCAATAGAGGGTTTGATATCTCATAAGGCAGCATGGCTTAAGACATGAACAACAGCGAGAGGCTGGATTACTCTATAGTGCTGAATGATGCTTCACAAATTGGATGGCCTTTAAAGTCCTTGAAAGTTTTGCTAAGGTGGCATCATTACAAAATATTAACCTGGCTTTTGTCCAAAACTGCAATAAGCCAGAAAAGAAAAGAAAAAAAAACTTTATCCACCCATTTTGGGGTCACTGAAATGGGAGAAAGCTGGCCACTAAAAAAAGCCATTTCAGTAGAATAGTGGATTAAAATATTCACCCAGTGAATTTGGTGAATAAAAAATAGATTATAAAACTAGACAATTGGACGTTACATTTTTCCTTTTTTTTCTTTGCTAAATTAGCTTAATATCAAGTTTCAGGCTTTTTACACAAACATTAAAAGCTGCCACACCCACAGTGTCAGAGAGAGAAAAAAAGAGAAAAGAAGAAAGAAGTGAGCACAAAGAAACTGTCAGAGACAGAATAAGAGGGACATCCACTGTAGGTGGCCTCATTTTGGTGACACATTTGTGCAATGTGGAGAAAACAACACCTTTGTACAGCAGCACGACTGAGCCACTAGAAAACTTCACGGAAACAACAGCACTAGGAAGACCACATTTCACATTAAAAACAAGCATCCTCTGGTCAGTCAAAGATAACCAAAGTTAAGTGAAAGTACACATCGAGTACAGAAATAATACTGTTGGCATTAAAGCAAGCAACCTTCAACATGTACCAAAGCCATCTCTCATTTTTCACACTGAACCATCTGGTTCGCTGATCAAACCCAGCAGGAAAACCTGATCTACAAAGAGTAACATGTCGACTTTCCACATTAAAGCGGAAGATGTAGATCTCAGTGAGCGATCACGTGCACTGGCCAGTGTGAACATGAATGATCCCACGTGTATGCATGTGAAGGAAGTTGAAAATTTCAAAGGGCATGGCATGGAAGCCTGGCCGGGGCTTGACATTGTCGTAGTAATGGTGAGTAATGAAGATGCCAGAGGGGTTCATGGGAAATGCCCAGAAACCGTAGAGGTGAACCTCTTCACACAATTCTAAGGCAGCGGTCACCAGCATCAGGCCGCTACTGAGCCGTTTGGCCCGGACGCCCTGCACCGCCCAGAAACGCTGCACGTTGAGGAGGTACTGTGGGTGGAAAAAGAACACGCCTCTCTGAGAGTCAAAGTCATCCAGCATGTACTTGACTCTGAAGGACACGTCAGTGTTGCGGGTGTTGTAGAAGGCAGGAAGAACCACGGACGAGTTTTCGTAATTCTGGAGGACCTCATAAAAAGGTCGTCGCCATTTCTCCAGCTTTTGAAACCTGCAGTGCAGTGGAAGTGAAACATTATGATGATGATGAAGACCATAGAGACAGTGAGTTGGACATAAAGAGACACAGATTGAGAGACTCTGAATCATATTTACTGCACCTCTCTGTAATAATGCTCGGATTTATTGTCACCAGGTCTGTTTTCGTGCCAACATCAGCTGAATACTTCTCATTGATTGGTGGTATGTTACATCTGTGGAAAAAAAAAAAAAGAAAGAAAAGTTGACTATTAAAAGGGTTCGGCTATATTTGACTTCTTTGCAATTTGATATTAGACAGATTTCCAGCCAGGAATACGACATTATAAGACATAATGCATCACAATTAATCATATATTATTAGGCAATCAGGAATTGATGTATTACAACTTGATTAGGTACAATATTGCCAATCGGTTTATACCATGGTATAATATATATTGTATTTTATATTATATTATAAAAATATATATCTGATTGGCTCAAACATAGTTCCAGTCAACAGTTCAACCACTGTTCTATAACAGTGCTCAAAGTAGATGATATTAAAGGTGATCTGAATATAACCAATGGGTTGCCCCAACTCAAAAATCACAGAATTGGTATTGTATTTTTTTCATGATAATACATTCTAAGGTGTCCTGATGGAGAAAATAATAGAAAAGCAGAGTGGCGTTTCCTCCACCGATGTGGATGGTATTGCATTTCAAATGTGTCCATTGGTGCATTAAAAGTTCTGTTTTCATAGATGAACTGCTGAACAATCATAGGCCTTTGTGTTTTAGCACACTGATTACTCCATCGATGCTTCCAAATCATTATTCTAATTCAGGATAAATTCCTTTATACTTGTATACACGCTATACTGACATTATTACTGTTGATTCCATGTTTTATTCATAAATTTATATAGTATAATCTTAAGGCAAAGGCAAACTGACAAATTGAAATGTCTAAGTTCAGTAAAACAATTGCAGTAAAGAATCATGATCTTAATACTGAAGTAAGATATTTGTCATAATCATTTTAGCCATAATTGTGCAGGTCGTGCATGACAAAACACTGATGGATTATATTCTGTATACCTAAACACAAAATCTGCTGAGTCGATTTCCTTTCCACATTTGCTGTTCTTGATGATGCCACCATTTCCAATGACAGCACATTTCTTGTACTGTGATTTGGAAAATGGCATATCCTGGATGAAACAGTCACAAGTTAATATCAGACAGATAACACAGGAGGATTCTCAAAATCACAGGAGTGGAACGTGCATATTTATGAATGTGAAAGCAGGTGGGAGGAACTCACATCTGGGAACATCTTGAAGACCTCGGTGGTGATGGGAAGGATGCCGCTGGTGTCCACCTCGTACCTCAGCTTGGTACCTGCAGGAGTGTTCCTCTTGGTGGTGAATAGAAAGGAAGGAGCGTTACAGCACCGAGACAGAGACATCCTTCAGGAGGACACAAGAGGAAGACCAGATTAGATCAGGATGGAGTTTTCAAGACAAAATCAGTTCAGAAGCAGAACAAATGGGTAATGAAGTCATCTCCGATCTAACAAATCAAAACAAATTCAAGAAAATGCTTACTTAAAATTACTGGTCTCCTCTTTGTTCTGCTCCCACCTACACACTTGTAGGTTTCTCCATCTCTCAAACAGATCTGAGGTTTTCACCCTGGCAGACAGACAAAGAAAGCTGTGAAATGAGGGTGGAACGGCAAGTCCAAGTTTTCCGATGAACCATCTCTCTCTCTCTCTCTCTCTCTCTCTCTCTCTCTCTCTGATAGGGGCGTAAACTTGAAAATAAAAAAAACATCAGCAGACTCTACTGGTGTATGATACTCTTAGAGCATCTGGGAGGAGATGCAGCGAGCTCATAAATGCAGACGGTGGTTTGATAGCACGTCTATAAATAGCTGCCTTTGAGCTGACATTCCCCTGAGATGATTGGGAGGAGTGAGTTGCTGTGGGAGGCCGAGTGACACATGACTGGTAACTGTCTGTGGCAGAGTGACACAGGCTGTCCTGTCACAGCCTGAGCAGCATATGGATAGCTTATTATGTATTTGACAATGAATGCTAATACATGAGGTCACCTCACAACATGCGATGCACGGAGACCAAGAGAAAGAAAGCTGCTCAGATGGCTGCAGCAGTGTTTTGTTGGTCTTTGCTGGGAGCAAAACCTATTTCTTAAAGTGGAAGCACACTGATTTTACACATTCTGCTCAGTTTATTGGTCTTGATGAGCACTTGGGGAGCCCTATTTAGCACGGCAGGATATGCCTGGAAATCCTTAAAGGACCATACCGGCAGTCATGCATGTTTGAACCCAGTATATACAACCCGCATATATGTTACATTACTGACAACCAATTTCCAAAACATAAACCCATATTTTAGTTTTCCTGTTTTTTTGTTTTGTTTTGTTTTTTTAATCCCCTGTTCTTTTAAAATCAAATTTTCAATGTTTCATCTTTCACAGTTGTAGAAGGCATGGTCATTTTAATTTCCCCATAAATGCCGTCTTCTCCTGGGACTGTATTTCCAGTGGAGAAATACATCATCTTCCGTGCAGCTCCAACATAACATGTATGTGGGTTATACATATATATAGGGAATAGGTAATCCATTATTGTAAACAAGACGTGTATTCAGGTTTTTTTCAAAGTTAGGTAATTTTAGCATTTAAGCACAATAAAAACTGCGGAGTGATTTGAAAATGTTTCCTAGTGGTGCATTCAATATAGTCCCAAAAGAAGACCTGCGTTTACTGAAAAATTTAAATGACCGTGACTTCATAAGCCTGCATAATTATTAGCAGGCAAAACATCGATTTTTAAGGTGGGTGTATCACTTGGATTTTGAAAGATTAAGAGATTTTGCAAAATATCAGGAAAGTTTAAATACGGTTTTATCCTTTGGGAAATGATTGTCAGTAACATAACATGTATGAAAATTTAATATATTAGGCTCAAACATGCAAAATGGCTGGTATGGTCCTTTTAGCCTAGGTTCTAAATCCTGGTCCTTGGGATCCACAACGCTTAATATTTCCCATCTCTCCCTGCCGTACCCTTTCCTTGGTTGACGAAATCATTTTTGTTTGAAGAAAAGTAAAAAATAACATTATCACTGCTGTCTGGTTGTGATGAGACTCACATTGTCAGGACTTTGACATCCATAATCTCCTGTCTGAGCTCCCGGCATGCAGTGGAGTTGTACTCATAGGAGCCATCATATGAATCCAGAAACCTGGTGGGATAAACACAGTCATCCTCTTGCTAAACGTCTCTACATGCTAGACAACAGAATTAAAAGAAACTGAGAAGATTAAATGCAAATAGTGTGTTGCAACAACAATATTTTATCTTTAACACAAAACATCTCTTGTTTGATTTTATGGAATATTACAAGAACAATCTGGCATTATGGGATGACACATGACAGAAGTGATGCAACTTGCTTTAGGGGGCAACAAATTGAGAATGTAACGGGACAGTAACAGACTGTATACTGGACATTTGCACCAGATTCTATTACATCTTAGCCTAAGCCAATTAATACAGATAATCTAAAGACAACCTCATCTCATATTTGACTTTAGTTTGATTTAGGATGAGAACTCACATGATTAAGATTGATATTCTGTGTTTTAATGAAGTATTAAGTTGTGACATAAACTAATAATGCATAGTTTACTAATTGTTTGATTTCTTAATTTATTTGAAATGTGGAAATTAATATTTTAACCAGATTTATAGCTACTGTCTACAGATTCTGAGGTTGGAAGATTTAATTAATTTCAGATAAAGAAACGCAATAAATTATTACTTTGAAATGGCAACATTAACCAAAAGCACACAAAAATAATGTGTTTAGTATGATTGTGAATGGTTGTCTAATTGAGTTGTGGTGAGTTTTTGGTGCAGGAACATACAAAATTTAACATATAAACTTGGTGTAAATCTTAAAGTGTCCATTTATTTGTTGCAACACATTGATGTGTTTATAATACATGTAATCAGGGTAAAATCAGGTCAAATGTGTGTGTGTGTTTTCTGTTTTGGAATGGGTGGGGTGGTTAGATGGATGTTGAAATGGGAGAAGAAGGAAACCACCAGTGTAACATTCTGTGTTCCTATTTTTATAAGATGCTATTGTGAAAAATAGCTTCCAAAAATTCCATTTTAATAACTATACTGAAACATCTGAATAAATGGACACTGTGAGGTGTTTTTTTAAATTTTATTTATTTTTTTAATGCAGTGGTTTAGCGTGATTACTGGGTTAGAAGAGATGTTAATCATGTTTGCCTAATTCTGAAGTTTAGAGTTTCTCTTTTCTTTCTAAAACAGAGAATGGAAGCTCCAGTTCAAATTAAGTCTCTCTTATTTAGTAGACACAACAGAAGGTTATTTTATTTCATACAAATTCTGAACTAAGGTCAAATAGTTGTGTTTTTGTTGTACTATTTTTATCCCCAATTGATTTAAACTGAGGAAAATTGACCTTTTTTGCAGTGGGCCTTTTCATTTGTCAGATGCAGGTGTAACTAATACCATCAATAATGGCTTTGTTCCATTTAGGTCTGCATGCTGGCTGACTAGCACACGTAATGGAATGGAACCATCATTCATGTTATTAATTACATCTATTCTTTTCTTCATATGGGAAACTAAAATGTCTGCCATGACATTTTCTGCCATGAGTTTTTTCCAAACTGTCTCCTCTAAAATGTCTACAAAGGGTTGTTATGTCAAGTTAAAACAAAAGATTATCTAAAGGCAAAAGGCCCATTCCAGCGAGACATGCTAAGTTTAGATGCATTAAAGGAAAATGCTTAGAGAGACTCCTCCAATCCTCTGCATGCCTCAGACACTACGTATTCTTTACATCATTTATTTAAATACATGCACAATCATACTGCAGTAAAATAGGCAGTTTTTCTTTTCTCCCTTTGGTTTACGGCTTTTCCATTTGAGTGATCATCAAAACAACTTAAATTATACCCACAATATATACCCACAAAACATCTGAAACTGTTTGAACTTTTTTCACTACTGAGGCAATAAATAGGTATGTTTTGAATAAACATGAAGTATCCGTGAAATTATTTTTCTATTATTGCAAGTAGTCTCCCACCTCAGGTGTTTGCACTCATTAGCATCGATCTATATTCCATTCTAGATTTGGACAGCAGGCCACATCTCCCTTAGGATGCTGTTAAATAAGCTTGTCTTACATAAAGATATCGATCCATGGAGCAGATTAGGCTCAAAGTGGCCCCTTTGTGGTGACTTGGCTGCTGAATGAGGCCCTGAAGATGGGAAGGAGCCAGTATTCTTTCACCTTATATGGAAATCATCAACATCTGATCATTATCATACTGTAAGTACATCTAAATCTGACGTGTTCTTGGATAAATCAAAATACTATATTTTTTCATTTTACCTGTATGCTGTTGATTTGTGGGAATGTGAGATGCCAAAAAAAAAAACAAAAACATCATTGTATGTGTTTGAGAGAATGGATGTTGGATTTGACAAGTATTTGTCATATGAGAAAGAGAAGATGTAATGGAATGGCTTGAAGTATGGAAACATATTACTTATGGCTGTGGAGGTGAAATGAAGTCAGTTGTTAAAAAATAAAATATAAAAGAACACAACAAGCAATGCAATGGATAGATGCAATAAAGGAACAAGATGCTGGGATGAAATCATACAAATAAGGAACAATGAAACTGGTTGTCTACATCCACCTGATGATGCCGTGTATTTCTGAGGTTTTACTGCATGTGTCCTACATAAATTTGACACCCTAGACATATTTGTGCACGTTTTAGCTAAGATAATTAAAAACCTTTGCAAGTGTTCTCTGCAGTACTTCTTGATGAAATGAATTTAATCTCTGTGGCATCTTAACATGCTGGTTCCAAACAGCCCCTTATAAAAGACAGGCTGACAAAGGTTAACCAGCATTTTTATCACAAATACTGACATTTTTTTGTTTTTCTTCAGTGTGCTTGAGGTCTTGGAGCTTTGGAAAACCTGGCATGTTCCTGTCTTCTTGTAATAACAAGGAAAAGTGGAAAAGGGGCAATCTGGGTCGCAGAGAGACACAATGCATATGTGAGAAGGGGAGATAGGGGGAGCAGAGAGACGTGTGCACACTATGTACATGGCATACACACAGAGCTGTGCAGAACACATGAGACACGGGTTGAGGAGGACAAGGCATTTGGAGATGGGTGCTGGATGGGACACAGAGGTACGAGGAGAAGCCAGTACATCAACAGGAGACTGTGGTTCAACCAGCTTCTCAAGGGGAGATGGGGTCAGGGTTCTGGGGTCAAGGTGGACGGGATCAGACAACATGCAAGAGCAAATCTGAAGTGCAACCACCACGGAAAAAATATGAGAGTTTATACCTTTCAGACTAATGAAAAAGAAAGAGGCATTCCTGGGTTTCTGTGAAAATACTAAAAAACAAAAAATGCCTTCAAACTGGCCTACCTTTGAGTGCGTTTTTTTTTCTTCTTAATATCGGCTAGGCAGGGTGTGACTATTACGGAGATCTGTGAATCTGGCTGAAAATTCTGACGGAAACATCTGTCAACATGCAGACAGGTTAAGTTAGAGTTAAATGTGTGGCGTAGTCCTGTGACATCATAACCCCCTCCAAACTTCCTAAAGGCTAACCATCAAATTTCAAAACAAGTAGGAAAAAAAGTTGAAATGTGTTGTGCTTTGTGTTGACTTTCTCTCTTTATACAGCATCTGAGGAGACTGATGGGCATATCAGCAGCCCAGTCCACGCATGCAAGGCTGGGTCATGATCGCTAAGATGGATTTGAAACTAATGTTCTCTTTCATTCTTTCTCTCTCTCTCTCTCACTCTCTTTTATCAGAGGTGTTGTGCAGTCAGTCAGGCTGGAAAGGTACCTTTTCTTTCCATTTCTGGCAGGCTTCAGAGATCCATCATCCAAGAAATTAACAGGACCGGTCCAATTTCCTGTCTCGTCCCCTTTGAGTCGGCTAAACTGTTGCGCACTAGTAAGAAAATGAGTCAGTTTATTTTGGGATTTACTTTCCTGTCAAACACATTCAACCAGGTCATTCGTTCGCTCACAAAACCCACATGTGCACATGTACTGCACACATACACATTTACAGTACATGAAGATGGGGGTCAGCTTTTTGGTTCAAGAAAAACAGTCAAAGTATGACATCAAACATGGTTTGAATGAATTTTAGATAATGACACCATGGTTAATTTATGCTCTGCTGGGCTGTTTCCACTATGTTAAGTGTGATAAAAACATTCACACTCTGCAATATTGGCCTGCAGCAGCGTTAGACTTGTATTGCACTAAATTAAAGTCACTGTGAATTTTTGGGGGGGCCCAACAATTTGGCACCAATGTTGCTGTGAATGTCAAATAACTTCTGACTAAGAGATCTCTTATAAAGAGCCTTGCTTTGGGTTAGAATGTCATCTGTTTTGTATAATACAAGTATTCTTGTATGACTCATTCCTCTGAGTGTTCTGTGTGTCTGTGCGTGCTACATGCAGCTGTAGCCTTTCTGAGTGCTCTATGCTACCGAGCATTCATCACTGAGGGCCTGTCAACACTGATCTATAGGCCCATTTAGTTTCTCTTAGAGACACTTAATATCTCAATGACACCATTTCAGTGTGCTTAAAATAGGGCAGCTGTCCATTACATAAAGAGTAAAGCTGCTATTTTCATCACTAACTTATACAGAGATCTTCACCATCAAAATTGTTGAAGATTTTTAGTTGATAGTTGAGCATAGTGGTCATTTGGTATTGATGTTTTCCAATGTTTCAGCCATCAACAATCATCTGGTCTGGCTCAAGAGATCGGCTCTGACTCACAGATCAATAAGGTGTCTTGAATTCAAATGTCAGGAGCTCATTTATGCCCTCTTCTCTCTATTATAATCATTACTCAAACCAAGATCCACAAGAAACAATTAGCACAAAGTTACTCTGCAGCACTAATGTACTCTCGTTCTGCTCTCATGTAAGGTGGACAGAACTTGAGAGCAGGAAGGAGTTTTACTGTACACTTAGATTCTGTGACTTGAGCTTTAAGGGTAGGGCTGGCGCATATTGATTGAGGTGTCCATTAGTGTCCTGGGGTAATTATTGTAACGACTGTGGGTTCCTTAAGAGTGGTAGTTGGTTTATCGTTCATGTCAAAACAGGAAATTCAAGCACCGTTGTGCCAAGATATATGATACAGGAAAACAACTTTAAGATCCCCGCAAATCTGTATATTGTTTCTTTTCCGGAATAATCTTTAGGAAATCACTCATGTAAATGTGTAAGTGCTATGACAGTTACTGATTATGTGTTGTCCTGGTTTAGACTGTATAACATGATCAAATAAACAGATAAAAGCACAGATTTCTTCTTAGAAATGTCCATAAGGCATTGAGGATTTCATTTTTCTCAAACAGAATCAAATGCAATTAACTGCCATCAATTAATTTTGATTTATTTAATTTGTGAGCTGTTTCTCTCAGAGTATTTTTAGGTATCCCTCTTTTCAAGTCAGATGGAAATGAAGGAGGTTAATGTGCCTTCTTTTACAAAACTGGGTCACTCACTGTGATTATTTAATAAGCTTCCTACTTGTTTCTTCACCGCCATTTTACAAATCTATAGTCTCCACCTACAGCTTCACCCTAAGGGAAATCTATTAAAAATGGAGGATTCAGGCAGGGACCTCATGTCTGAAACTAGGGACAGATTTATCAAGTACAGTTATGTTTATGACATAGTTTGACTTTAATGGCCGTCCTTTGACTTCCAGGATCATCTGTGATGAACGTGCATACAAAGTAATTTTGCTATAAGATTCATGGCACATCTATGTCCTAATCTAATTCATGGCACATCATGGCCTAATCCAAGCAACGCCTGTATGTTTGCTATGTGGGCCGTAAATGTCTCCTCTGCTTTCTAGGCTAGCTGTTTGGGGTGGTTTGCAGAGATGGCTTGCTGTGATACCCTGAAACACAAGAGAACATGATAAACACCCTGCCTACATGTTCTCAGGCTGGCAGTTTGGGTTGGTAGGGGTTCGAATGTTGGCGAGATGACATCATTTAAAACATTCGGTCACTCCCACTCTCTCCTTTCTCCTCTCTCTCTCTCTCTCGCTCTCTGTTTCACACACATTTTCTCTCACTCACTCTCAGCCTTTCACTCTTGTCATTTTTTTTACTCTCTCTGCTTTGCTCTCTCCCCCACTTGCACTAAGATATGTGTGTGTGTGTATGTGTGCAGATAGACTGTAGCAAAATGGCTGCCACTGAGCCCACTGGTTTCTGTTGTGTGGCTTGTTCCCTCCTCTCCTGCCATCTAGGGGAACAGGCAAAGGCAGAGGTGTGTCTTTGGGGCTGAATTCATGCATCTTCACCCCAGAGGTCAGGATGCCATGAATCCACAGACTACTGTCAGCCCAGCAGGGTGGGGAGGGGNACCCCAGAGGTCAGGATGCCATGAATCCACAGACTACTGTCAGCCCAGCAGGGTGGGGAGGGGAGCTTGTGGGGAGCTTTGAGATTGCAGCACATATATGTTGGACTTGGATGTGATGCAAAGGCATAATGTGCTGTTTTTAAAATATCTGGTGATGGACATAAAGTTCTCTGATTGTTCTTTTGTTTGAGATTTGGTGTTCTTCATGACATTTATAAACCACCTGTAAATAACATCCCAGCTTCTCACCATCTGCTTGTCTCACACTGATTTCAGAGTGTGGTAAGAAAATGAAATGGTCTACTTTTTATTCAAAAAGAGGTCTATGCTCAGATGAACATACCAGCATTTAGCTCAAGAACCCTTATCAGGTAGTCATTTCTGTTATATGCATTATAATACATGGCTCTGCAGTGGCAGCCTGGTTATTTAATCCAGGCCAATAAGAAATACACATCATCGTTAATATGTTAGTATTTATAATCATATAATCATCAACTCCAATAGATTTCAGATGTATTATGAGAATCTGATGCCCTTTGTAAGATGTAGGCTACGACCAGTCAAGAAGGCTGAAACGGAAAATCAAATAAAGAATTTTGAAAAAGAAAGGGAAAACATTACCATACACAGCTAGAGCACTGTGTATGGTATGAATGTGATGTTTCATTTTCAGAAAAATCAAAAGCAACAAATCCAATGAAAACAGTTTCTATGTCACTGGAAAAAAAGATGGATGGTTAATTGCTATTGTTCTTTTCAGCCATTAAAGCTTGTTTTCCCCATGCGTCCCAACCAAGAGGCTGCAAAACGGGTTACTCCCATTTATACTGAACAGTAATGCTGCTCATTATTTATCATTCATCAATTCTTTATAATTGTGTGAAAAATGCGTGTTTAGGCATGCTGAATATTAACCTACAGCTCTGCACTCTGCTATAAACAGAAAGGCCTGCATTTTGCCTGTTGTAGTCTATAAAGAAAAAAACATCAACACTTACCTCTTAATGTAGTTTTTTCCATAGAGAATCTGTTGCAACAGTGTGACGAGTCCAAATGCGCAAATAAATATGAAACAAAGAGACCTATTGCCGAGTATATCTTTACCCGACGATGGGTCGGTGTATCCCATTCTTCGGCGCAGCATCCACGGCTGTCGGTAAACCCAGTTTAGTTCTCCGCTGCATTCAGGACCAGGAGCGCTGTACCGTTGGACGGGATACTGTCATCACTTCTCTAGGCTGTTTTACTGCATAGCCTCATTGGTCTTACGCTTTGCTGCTTATCACCCACTGTGATTTCAATTGCAGATCATTAGGCCTATGACCAATTATGCCAAAAATAAATACTTTACCTTCATTTACATGCAAAATGTCCCGAAGGAAATATTTGATTTCTATCGGAAATCGCGCCCTACTCGCCTCAACGAGGCGCAGTCGCTCAGTCGAAGACAGGCAATGCAGATCAGCTGATAACCAAAATAAAGCCAAGACAATATGTCGAGATAAACCCGCGAATTTCTAAATCAGGTTTAGCAGCAACATGCGTATAGCGCAATTTGTCTTTAAATTATTAATATGAGGTACGTGCAACGGGCAAAATAAATATCCTTCATGCTTCATCTCCAATCTGTGCGCAGCTGCGTGACTGAAATGCAAAAGCAGGAGGATGCGCCTTTTCTCAGGCTGGCAGCCGGGGGCGCGCCTCCATTCAAGATGCTCCTGACTCAGCCAAAAAGCCCATGGTCACAGTGACCTTCACGGGTTTGTACCTGCGCACAAAACCCTCAAAACTCACTGTTCACTCTAAAACTGTGTCACTGAGAGAAAAGGTGCTGCTTGTAGCTTTACTGCAAAGGCTGTTGTTGGTATTATGTGGCATGTGAAAATTGATCCTTGAACTCTCAGATTAGGAGAATGAATATAACCGTAATCTGACAAACATTTGTCATTATTATTATTATATGATGTTGTTTGAACCTATAATGTTTTACATCGATCAGACTTGTTGTTTTTTATGTTTGGTGAACTTTTACAATAGAGCAGCTAATAAACAATGTACTAGTTGAATTTATTCACGCATATAAGGCAGCAGGGAAACATGTTTGTAACTTCTATAAAATGTTTTCCAGTGTGGGTGAAATCACTGATCAGAGTGGTCCAGAAGGATATACTGAAGTTCCACTGTAAATGTCATCCCACATCCCCCATCCTCACATGCAGAAATGTACACTACCACTTTCTCTCTCTCTCTCTCTCTCTCTCTCTCTCTCTCTCTGGTATAATCAGGTATATCATAGATAACATGAAAAGTTTCAGTAGTTAAAAAACCCACTAGCTCAATGTTATAGCTCCTGTTCAGCACCACAGACAGCGATGCTTAACGTTGTGTACACACACACATAAGCACTCCCCAAAATACACAAACACGTTTTATATAAACGATGGCCAATAAAATAGGCAATTGTGGTTGACAATGACGAAAAACTGCTTATCATTGCTTACAACCACAGACAGCCTACAGATTCTCAGTGACTGTAGAGGATCACCTATAAGACATCTGTATAACACCTCCTCTGACTGGTTCTGTATTTATTTTTGATTTGTTTGTTTGTTTGTTTTGTTTTGTTTTTATTTTTGTTGGGGGGGGGGNGGGGGGGGGGTAGGCAATACACTTGTTTTTAAGTTCCAAATATTCTGTCCTAAGGCTTAATTGTTTCTGTTTAGTGGTTGAATAAGATCTACTAGTTAGGCTATTGACTTCTTAATAGTTTCACTTATTGCATTATTTACACAATTAATTTGCCTTGAGTAAAATAAATATAATTAAATAATTGAACTAAATAAACAGAGTCCGCATTTCCTTTTTCTCTATGTTGTGGGTCTACGTGGTCTATTATCAGCACAATGAAAAATCTGTCAGTTGCAGTTCATCAAATTTGAACACTGGAAAATGTGACAAATTATATTTGAGTATGTATAAGTTGTCACATTAGAAATTTAGAATTTGTGTGTCAGACACCCTGTTAGAGTATTCTGTAGTGACCAAACTCTACTACCCTCTAGCGGACAGGCGAAACAGTGAAACTCGAAATTCTCTTAAAACATGGGAAATTCTTACATTACATTTTAAAATAATGGGTTACACACATCTATGTTGAATTGTGTTAACAATTAATTTAAAAATTTTATAACCGATATCTTTGTCGGGTTATTTTAATTATAAAACTGATTGACTATTTCATAGACAGACGTGTTAAATAGGAATTATCGTTTCTTTTACTTTAGCTGAAGCCTAAACAAAAGTGAAAGCCTGAAATAAATCGATTTTTTAATTCATTTTACTCCGATTATTTATTCTAATTTCTCATCGCAAACAAACTGTAATAAATGGGGTCATATTTATTTGTCACACAGGAAGTAGCACGGATGTAATTTGATGGAACGCAAGCTGCCTTTCCGGTCTCTTTTCCCATAGCCATCGGGTGACAATGGTAAGCTGCTGAGATGCTTTAGCGAAATCGCTCAACATCTGTTTAATGAGCTGCATATCTGATACACACTGTTGATATTTCACTAACCATCAAACATGTATACCGATTTTTAACAGTATTTTGAACAAAAAGCTCAATTTTGATAGTAGTTAGCTGTTGCCGCTTCCATCCAGTGCTAGCTAGCTCTTCATACTGAACGAACAGACGGGGCTGGACCGGTGAAATCACACCTACATTACGTTAAATTCGTTTTGTACATGTTTCATCGACACCGAGCACGAGTCTTGCTAAACTGGCATTTTCACTCGTCTGGTTAGTGAACGCTGTCGTGTAAACTATATTTACATTAGCGATTAGCATAGCCGGCTAGCTTCTTCATATAACACTGAATGTGGTTCGTCCAACGTCGTTTGAATGAGCTCAGAGCACGGCTATGCTAAACGGAAAACTTATAAAAACCTGGTGACGGATCCTTGCGTGATTTTGTAGCATGTCAGGTTTCATATGTTTGTTCAACGCTGATGGTGGTAGATATGACTCAGGCTACTATATTAGCATGTTGTGAATATTGGGATTGGAGTCTTGTCAGTGATGCTTAAAAACACAAATGTCTGAACAAATGACTTTCTGTGATTCCTTCTTTTTCACTGAGACAAGACCATTTGCTTTTACTTTTGAAGACTTTGTGTTAGAGTTTTTTTTTTTTTTTTTTTTCCTGATCTCTGGCTGCTTCTTTCAGACTAAGGGAACATCATCTTTCGGTAAGCGCCGTAACAAGACGCACACCTTGTGCCGTCGTTGTGGGTCCAAGGCTTACCACCTGCAGAAATCCAGCTGCGGGAAATGTGGCTACCCTGAGAAGCGCAAGAGAAAGTGTAAGTCACCTACTGACAAGTTCTAATAAATCTGATTCTGCGACTGAAAGCATGTAAATATGCAGGAATGTTGGATGAGTGATATGTTTAGAATTATGCAACAACACAAAGAAAAAGGCATTAGTGTTCATATCTTGTTTTTCCAGATGCTGGTATTGATTTTAAAACAATACTTAATCACCATTATCGCCCAGCAATAGATTAACGATGATGATGTCCTGATGCACACTGACATTTTATTTGTTTGATAGACAACTGGAGCGCTAAGGCCAAGAGGAGGAACACCACTGGAACCGGCCGTCTGAGACACATGAAGGTGGTCTATCGCAGATTCAGGTGAGAATTTTAGAGATGATAGATTACTTCATAGTATGGGCCCTGTGGTACAACTGATCAATGCTGTTTTTTGTTGTGGGTGCAGAAAATGAAATGCAACAGTAGATGTAAATTTGGCCGTAACTATGACCACCATATAGTGGTCATAGTTATTGGGTTTTTCATGGCAAGATTGGAATTGTGATTGGATCAAGCCAAACAGATAAATGTGTTGTATTCATGTAAGCCAGAATAAAATTCCAAAGAAGTAAATTACTATTTGATGTTACAACAAAATAGCGAATGATTAATTCATTTGGTAATCTGATTGCAGACATGAGCAGATTTGCTTTTGTAACACTGGCAAAATTTCCATGGTTTAATTAAATCTATTGGAGCTGACTGATGGTCAGTTTTTACCAGTCAGACAGTTGAATGATGTTAAATCATATTATGAACAGCTGAGTTAAACAGGAAGTGGCTTCTTAAAGTTTAGATGCATCAGAAATCATTTGACTGCTCACTAATTCCACCTGTTGTTTAACCTATTGTTGCACTTCAGGGTAGGTTTTTAGACCTTGCAATGCTGCTTATCAATGATGTTTAAAAAAAAATGTCTGAACTAATGAGATCACTGTGATATTAGTGTTGTCACTGAGGTAAGCAGCATTGCAGGGAGGGCAGACAGTGAATCTGCACATTAACATGTCCCATCATTCCACCTTGTATCTGACTCAACACTGATCCTGATATCACGGCTTTGTTACAAACATTCTTATAATGAGGATGGAAACAGTGGTGCTTACATTAATTGTTGATGTTGGTTTTCCTTTCAATTTTCCAGGAATGGTTTCCGGGAAGGCACAACCCCCAAACCCAGACGTGCTGCAGTGGCCGCCTCCAGCTCATCCTAAAGACACATTTTTGGTTAAATAAATGTGATGTTAAACAGAGTTTGTCTTGTCTCGATCATTATGCCTTATAGCTTTCATAAAGCAGACATTTGAAATTGCTATAACAGAAAAACCTTTGGTAGTATATCAGTGTGGAAGTATGCACACTAGCAGGCCCTGACACCATTATTTGTTACATCTTTACCTGCTCTAACACAAGTCAAATGTGTGCTTTAAAACACCCAAAGCCATGTTTTCCTCCTGACTGCATTTACAAAATGAAGCCCTCAGATTTGAAAATATAAAAACATCAAACAAAGGCATGAATTTGTAATAAGTCCAAGTGACAATTATTTGAACCAGAACTTCTTGTTAAATAAAAGCCAAATAATTGTACATAGTCTTTGAGATGCTTGGTGTTTTACATGGCCAAACAGCCATATGTCTTTTTTTTTATGAATGACATTGAAAACATGCCTATAAAAATTTTAAATATTTGAAAATGCATGTAAATTAGATGCGTATCCTTTGTGTTGTCCCTTCTCACACAACCTGCTTATGCAGGTCTGCTTATTAAGTCTGCTGCTTATGCTCAGAAGTCTTGACATACTTCTGTTAACTGACAAACCACTTTTGAAATATTGCTTCAAATATATCAACGTCAAAAGAGCTTACTGGAGCCAACTTCTCTGTGTCTTCTCAATGTTTAAACTTAGTGTTGGAAAAACAACCTTGCAGTGCCAAGTCGGAACTGAACTGAAACTCCACCCGACTCCACTTAATGAAACTGCAGATGGAAGATGAATGTCGGTCTGTAGCTTTACTGGCAGAACAGCAGTTTCCTAACATCTTCAACAACAAAACAAGTCTAAATATTTAGAATGGGCCAAACAATACCGAAATTGTACGTTTATGGATGAGTCGAATTTGAACTTTATCGTTGCGGCTGGAAAGATTCTGTGAGTGGACTGCCGTGTGAGTGAGATGTTAAAACAACAGTGCAGTAAATTTAGGACATGATTTTTTTTTTCTTTTGTATTTTACTGCGATATACAAATTATGTGGATCCGGGTCGTTAAATTCCAAATTGTTATGTCTACATTCAGAACTAGAGACCAAGAAAGTTAATTTTTTCGATCAAGATCTGTTTTACGATAACTAACGCAATCTTGGTAGGGGGCCGCCCCAGTGGACGTGGGGGCCCTAGGCAACTTTTATGTCAATATGTAGGACCGGCGCTGCTGTGTCCAGGTCTTTGGTAAATGGTGAAAATTAGCTATTGAAATGTGGCTGAAACAGTCAATCTAAAAAACTTTCAACTAAAATTTAGCCTATTTTAACCCAGACACCTGACAATCACCAAAGCCATGCTTACTGTTGGGTGGTAGACTTGAGCAGTGAAACCATGAGCCATAAATTTACCAGAAGCAACATTTTGCTCAACCTTTACTATCCTTTTTTAGTTACTTTAGCCACCTGCCTTGACAACAAGGTGATTCCAGAATAACAGGCAAAGTGTTAAAGGTTTTAGTTTGGCTGGAATTGTTGCTCTTTAAAATATTCAGGTGCTGCTTTAAAGAAATCCAAAATATTTAATCTTTTTTTTTTTTTTCTGAAAATTCCTGTTCCAAATTTAAAAGAAATACAACAGCCAAGTACTTTTCATTGACTGTCGATTTTTTTTTTCCCCCCAGGGATTTTTGAACCTGTACTTCCTTCGCTGATTTCCTGGCTCTGCTCCATACTGGAAACAAAAGTTTGTCTTGTTCAGAAATAAAGAAAGTATTAAGCTTTGATTACAGATAAACTTTGAAGAGTTTCACAACATCTCTCTTGGCTTTGGCTCTGAGTTTATCCTCTGGAGTGCCAAGAGAAATGAGAACACCAGCTGTATCATGTTGGTGGGAAAGTATCTGCACAAAAAAAAACAAAAAACTGATTTGTTAATAATGTTGCTATGAATGCTGTTTTCATAGACAAATTGCAAATTTAAATATTTGAGCATTCTTTGGGTTTCTGAAGCAGTGAGTTTTTAGGCCAGTCACATGCTATTTTTTGATTTGATAGAAGAGGTTGTTATGTTTTGATTTTGGTATTTTCATTCATTTTTGTCTCAAGAAAGAAAGAAAGAAGTTTATATGGGTAAAGATTCTGTCAGCATGAAAACAAGTACATTTAGGAAGAAATCCAGTCTTCCTAAGTTACATCTACTCTCATAACACTTCCTGCTATGCCCTTGCCAGTCACAGCTGCATCTGAGCTTCCTAAACAAGGTCAAAAGTTCAGATGTCTGGCATGCTATTTTGACCTTTCGAGCTGATGCCAGCGCTGTTCAGTGCTGCTTTTTTGACATTCGGCAGCTTTGGTGCTGTATTTCACACATCCATGAGAGCCATGATATGCAGTATTTAGTATTCTGAGTGAGGGAAGAAGAAAGGGAAACTATGAAGACATACTTTTATTACACCAGGAAATAATAAGGCAAGAATGCTCCTTTTTAGTTTTCATACCAGCAGGGGGCGCTAAAAGCTGGACTGGCCCAGTTTGCGTCACCTTCCTCATTCTGTGTGCTGGCAGGTGGAGGCGCAGTGCGGCGGGGCTGCAGCACTTAAACACACACACACACACACACACACAGAGGACTTGTAAACTGTTGGACGGCCGAGCCTGCTGTCTGTCTCTAAACCCTCTCGCTAAATCCGCATTTCTGCACTTCGTAGGAGTTGGAATGAATTTCCCCTGAACGGAAACTGCTGTAATGAGATGTAAGTAACGTGCGCATATTTCCTGCAAAACTTTTGTGATTTTACTTTTTTTTCTATTAATTTTTGTCTTTTGTTTGCACTTTTAGCCTCTGTGCTAGGATCAGTTTGTGCTCTTCTCTTGCTGTTGCGGGAGCCTGCATGCCTGGGCGATGAGGTTGCCTCCACCAAAGGTAAAAACGTTTAAAAGATCATACCGGTGATTTTGCATGTTTGAGCCCCCCAAAATGCAACCCATGAATGTTACATTACTGCCAATAATTTTCCAAAATATATTACTGGAGCAGTAACTATTCAAATTGCTTTTCCAACTTTCCAAACTGCCATTGCTTTCAGTTCATGCCAGTATTAAAATCAAGTTGAAGAGACGTGAAATCTGATGCGTAATCCATAACAGCGAACACAACGTCCATTTAATTTTTTGTCAAAATTACTTAATTTAGCCAATCCAACATAGAGCTACACAGAAGAATACATCTCCACCAAGGGAATATAGTCCCAGGAGAAGACTTCTTTTACCGAGAAATTAAAATGATCGCGCCTTCTGCAATTGTGGAGTTAGGGGATTTGGGATTAAAATGTTTTTATTATTTTTTCCAAACCATACATTTATCTCACAACAGGCAAGCTCTGGGCACACAAAGCAAACACTAACTATATACAATATACATGTAATACACGAAATATACATACAAAACAAAACAAACCAGAGGAAAAAAAATTAAATTTTGCTACGTCTTTTAATAAAACAAAAATTTAGCCCATATTTCTTGGAATCTCTTATATGAATCATTAGTCTTTGCAATCAGGGCTTCAACAGAAGCAATACCTGTCATTAATTTTAACCACTCTGTATGTTCAGGCCTGATTTGAGATTTCCAACATTTGTAATCCTTGCCGCACAAATAAATCCTGCAAGTATAAGTCCGAAGTCCGATTTTGATGTGTAAGGAGGCAAAAAAGACCTGTTGCCCAGCAAACATAATTGGGGAGATTCCGGCAATGTCTTATGTATACAGTCTCCAAGAATTTTAATTATTTTTTTCCAAAATGGTAAAACAAAAGAACAGTCATATCAAGTGAAGGAAGGTTCCCGTCTCAGGCTTACATTTCCAACAACTGCTATTATCCAGCAATCCCAATCTCTGTAATTTTACTAGTGTATAGTGATACCTATGTATGTATTACCTTATAGTGTATAAATTTCCCAGATTAGGAGATTTGGCAAAGTAACACGAAAACTAAAATAGGGTTTTATGTTATGGAAAATTATTGTCAGTAACGTAACAATGCAGGTTGTATTTATTAGGCTCAAACATGAAAAATCACTGGTTTGGTCCTTTAAATAAATAAAATGTCCCTGAATGATGGACGGCCATATGTACTTGTTCGTTTGAATCATAAAGTGTGATTTATTTGCTGCCATTTGTCAGGTCTTGTAGAGTTGTGTTTTTTTGTTTTGTTTTTTTTTTTTGGTTTTTTGGGGGGGTTTTTTCCATCTTAATAGGGGAGCTGCCATCAGTCGAAATTCCTGTGAAGCTTAAAACAAAGACAAGTCCAGGCGGGAGGCCTGAGATCTGCTCTGAGTACAATATCAGCTACAGGAGGCACACTGAAAAAACTCTCTCTCTTAATTTAAATAGAGTCGAGTATCATGTCTGAAATCTTGTTTATTTAACAGGAACAATCTGTCATTGCATGTCTGCAGTGTTTGAACTGAATCAACTGCCATCCCCTCAATGGAAGGCTTTCTAGTTTTGTAGGAAGATAAATAGTTTATTTCAGTATCTTTTCTTTTTGTTTCCTTGTTGGAGACAGAAAAATGTGAATTAAGATTTTTGCATTAAATTACAAAAAAAAAAAAAAAAAAAAAAAACCAAAGTGGTTCTGTAAAAAGTTATGAAATGCTCATTAAAAATGTCCATTTACACCTTCCATTAAAATACTTTTGCTGTATCCAGATATATTATCTGCATAATGACATCCAATGTCAGGACTTGCACTAAAAAGTGTTCTCCTTATCTGGATTCTGTCTGCAATGTGATCGGCTCTCAATGAACACAGCGTCCACCGTGTCGTTAGGTGGTTGTGAGGGCTTATAAAGCCTCCGTTTCTTCTTTGCTCCATGAACGAGCTTTGTCCATTTATTGAAATAACTAGCATTTTTTTTGTGTGGCTGTTGCTGTCTACATTCCAAGTGCAGGTATGGAAAATTCCAATTTCTGATTCAAAATAATTTTATTAACAAGAGCAAGGAGGAAAAGGAGGTGGGGTGATATTCTGAAGTTTTGAGTTGGTTTTACCTCACAAATGTGTCCCAGCTGAAGCGATCAGCTGGGTCCATTTACACCTGGACAGGGACTGAGACCTGGTCATAATGCGAGTCAGACCACTTCTACATGTGGTCTGGCAGGACAGATTGGATTCTGATCTGCATTTACGCCTGGCACTAGTGTTCTTATCTGGATTACATTTTAATGTAATCCAATAAAGATTCTCCAATAAAGATGAGATACAGCTGAGAACGGTGCAAAAAGAATTAAATGGGAAATTAAAAGAAGCGAGGGAGCAACACAGACTACAAGTCTGTCAGAGCTTCGCTAGTATGGATGCAAAAAAGTTGTGGAATTTACTGAAAGACATGACCAATATGCATTCAGGAAAAAAAATGATTTGCTCAGGTAATGAATTTGAAAAAGCACAAGAATTCAATGATTTTTATTTACGATTCAATTCNATTTGCTCAGGTAATGAATTTGAAAAAGCACAAGAATTCAATGATTTTTATTTACGATTCAATTCCAACGCAGAGTGTTTTGAGGAGGAGTGTAGAGAGGTAATGAGTAACGTCTGTGATTTTGCGCAAAACAGAATTGCAATGGATGTTACAACTGTTTCAAAAGTTTTTGGTAAGTTACACACTAGGAAGGCCACAGGGCCTGATGGGATCTCAGCTTTTCTATTAAAAACATTTGCAGAAGAACTGAGCCCTGCCTGGTGTCCCTTGTACCAGTTATCAATTGACTTAGGTTCTATCCCAACAATCTGAAAGAGGGCAATTGTTACACCAGTCCCGAAAAAGCCATGTTCACGGGAGAACAACGATTTCAGGCCAGTAGCTGTAACTTCAGTAGTTATGAAATCTCTGGAACGTATTATTGTTGGTAGATTGCGTGATGATGTCAATTCAGTGTTAGACCCATATCAATTAGCATACAAAAATAATAGGAACACCAGCGATGCTCTGAACATTGTTTCTCACTTGATTTTAAAACATCTTGAAAATCGTACGTCTTATGTAAGACTGTTGTTTATAGATTTTAGTTCAGCTTTTAATACGATGTTGCCACAAGTTCTTTTAGGGAAATTAAAACAAATGGAGGTTAATCCCTATATTATAAAATGGTACCACTCCTTCCTGGTAGATAGGCAGCAACAAGTTAAAGTAAACTCGACCTTGTCAGAGCTGCAGACAATAAGTGTGGGAGCCCCTCAGGGGTGTATTAGCTCGCCTCTCCTCTTTACGTTGTACACAAACGACTGCAGAAATCAAAATGAGAATAATTACATCATTAAATTTTCAGATGACACTGTCATACTCAGTTTACTGGAACAGGGGAGCGATGCGAGCCTCTACAAAGCTGAGACTGAAAAGTTTGTTGAGTGGTGTGATACACATAATCTGTTACTCAATGTGAAAAAAACGAAAGAAATGGTGTTGGACCCTAAATCAGTTGGTGAATGTGAGCCAATCTCTATTAAGGGAGAAATAATTGAACAGGTACCACAGTACAAGTACTTAGGTGTGATTTTCGACCAGAGTCTGTGTTGGATGGGTCATGTTGAATATGTATGTTCTCGGATTTGTCAGCGTTTACATTTTTTATGCAGACTAAGACTTTATGGAGTACATAAAGGTGTTATGATGGTGTTTTACAAAGCAATTATTGAATCAATTCTCCTTTATGGTATCACAGTGTGGTTTGGTAACCTAACTGTTAAATTAAAATCCCAAATCAATCGCTTGACAGGATGGGCGGGGAAAATCATTGGTCAGCTTTCCCTCTCACCTTTACAAGAGATATACAAAGAATCAGTCCTTAAACAAGCAAGGAAAATAGTGTCCGATCCGAACCATGTACTCCATGAAGAATATGAACTCTTACCATCAGGTCAAAGGTATCGGTTGCCTAAGTGTGGCTCAAATAAGTATAAATTCTCCTTCGTGCCTTCTTCAACAAAATTACTGAATAAAAACTAGGGATGAATTAAGATCAACATCATAACGTAGGGTTTTTTTTTTATCAGTAGCACTGTGGCTTTTAGCAATGCATTATTGTAAATTGTATATATATGTATTTAGCACATGGCACATTGATCTTTTAATGTTACAGTGATTGTTACAATGTTAGGGTTGAATGTAGAATGGATGTGTGTATGGAACAGCACCCCGATGCCCAAGCCAAATTTCTCCATGGAGACAAATAAAGTTGACCTTTGACCTTTGAATGCAAGGTGTAAAGGTGTCTTAAAGGACCATACCATCCATTTTGCATGTTTGAGCTATAATATATTCAATTTTCATACATGTTATGTTACTGACATTCATTTCCCAAAGGATAAAACCGTATTTCAGCTTTCCTGATATTTTGCAAAATCTCTTAATCTTTCAAAATCAGATATTCAAGTGATACACTCACCTTAAAAATCGATGTTTCGCCTGCTAATAGTTAAGCAGCCTTATTAAGTCACGGTCATTTAAATTTCTTGATAAACGCAGGTCTTCTTTTGGGACTATATTCCCCGGTGAAGACATACATTCACTCCATGCTTTTTATTGCGCTTAAATGCTAAAATTTTGAACTTCAAAAAAAAAAAAAAAAAAAAAAAACCTGAATATACGTGTTGTTCACGATAATGGATTACTTATCTCAAGAATATTTCAAGTATCAACAAGTTGATTTTAATAACGTATCAGAATGAACTGAAACTAGTGGCGGTCTGGAAGGTAGGAATTTTTTTTTTTAATTCACCGTTCCAGTAGTATGTTTTGGGAAATGATTGTCAGTAGCCTTACGTGTATGAAAATTGAATATATTAGGGCTCAAACATGCAAAATAGGTTGTATGGTCCTTTAACTATTCCATTTTCTGATTTGTCATCCTATCTTATTGCATCATGGTTCATTTGTCCCTACCTCTTTGTTTACATTGTCATTTAATTTATAAATTATTTTTGAAAAGCATTGGGTAATTCAATTTAGCCATTGAAAAGTGCAGAAATATTCTTGCTGCAGCACTCCAGACTCCACAGAGTGTGTGACTCCTGGGTGATTTATGAAGGTAGATATTTCTTCCAGTGCTGCCTGTCAACAGACTTTTCCTTCCTGCCTGACCCGTGGCCAGACAGAATGTCAGCTGACCTGCACGGGCACATCCCCTCACACCCTTTACACACACACTCTACCATCCTGTCCTTCCACCAACATTACCAGCTCACACGAATGTGAATAAGACTGACGTGGACTTATTCTGATCTCAGACTATTTTCGTGTCTTTTCTATCTCACAAGTCAAGCAACTTTAATGTGTTTTTAATAAGCACTTAATCTTTTTGACTGTTTGTCTCTATTTATCCATCTAAATCTGCTTAGTTTCCCCCCCCCCCNCCCCCCCCAGCATTAAGCCCACCCAGGTTTACAAGACAAATCCAATAAAACAGCTTCTGTAGAAACTTTTGCCCTTCTTTAAGTGAATAAGAGTTTAATCTGAAATTAAGAAGCAAAATGATAAATTAAGAAGCAAAATGATAAATAAAGAAGCAAAATGATAAATTTAATAGGTGATGGACAGGGTTACACAATGAAATACAATGCTTAAGCACACCCAGGTTTATGAGATGAATTGTTGAATTAATGAGTTTCCACAGAAGTGGTTGTTCTTTAAAAAATTATTTAATCTGGAAATCTGTGGTACTCTTGGGTATCTGAGTTGGTCCTGACATGTGAGGGCTTCGAACTTGTCTGACCTGCTAAATCAGATAATTTTGTTAGCATAGCAGTCAGATGAAGTTGCTGTATAATGTTGAGTGTTAGGAGACAAAAGAAAAGGATGGGGGCAGCATGGGCAGAAAAAGGCATGTTTTTGCGTGTGTGTGTGTGTGTGTGCTCCAAAGCAATGAATTTCATTGTGTAAACTTTCTCATTACCCATTATAGATTTATCATTTATCATGTTGCTTCTTAATTGCTACATTTTCAACTCAATAACTTAACATGCTTTATATATATATATATATATATATATATAATGCCACACCCTAAACTACTTTGCAGTATTATCAGCTTGCATGCAGGTATAAATGCTCAAAAGGACTGATACTGAGGGTGGAGGAATGTGTGATTCAAACATTTTAATCTGTCATCATAACTCAGGAGTGTTTAAATTTTCAGCCTCATACTAACATTTTTGAACTGTGCTTACTTCCCTCCCTGTTTTATCTAATTGGAACATCTCTCTCTCTCTCTCTCTCTCTCTCTCTCTCTCTCTCTCTCTCTCTCTGCCCCCTTTTCTTGTGCTGTCTTGCTCTCTTGCTTCACGTGAGCAAAGAACAAAGGCCTTTTCATGTGGCTGATTTGAACGGCCTGACTGCTTTTATTTTCCCCACAAGTTTCTTGGATTGTAGATGAATTAAATTCTTTGGAACATGGAGAAAATGTAACGCATATTTTCCTGTCAGTCAGCTTGTCATATCTCAGTGTTTGAAACTTTCGATTTTAATATAGAATCCAATTTAGTTTTTTTCAGTGTCGCTAAACTTAGTCCCAAATTTGTATTTTCTTTAAAAAAAAAAATTATGCTATGTTGAGTTTAATTCACCTATTTCCAAAACAAACTAAATCATTTAAGGGATTTTTCTTGGTACTAGTGGAGCAATCTGTTTGTCTGTTTCATTTCAAAAAACTAGTTCTAAATTCCTGAAACATGAAAACTGTGCCAGAATCAGGAGTGTGGGTCTTTAGACAGATATTTCTGCAGTGTGGGGATACAGATTTACCCCACTGGTGATGTCATCCATCACTGATTTCTTTGTAAAAGACTTAAAATCATCGTCATATCTAGTATATCAAGTCAATATTTGATGTATTTTTTTATTCTTTATATAAGTTATCTAGGATTGTCTATCTCAATTTATGTAATCTTGACCTGAGTTCACGCTTGTTTTCCACAGTGAATCCATGCTGTCATTTCCCCTGTCAGCACTGGGGCGTCTGTGTACGATACAGTGAGGAGGAATATGAGTGTGACTGCACTCGCACTGGTTACTATGGAGAAAACTGCACTATCCGTGAGTCCAGATGTTCTCTTTGGAGTATATTTCATATCCTAGTTTGTTATTGCATACTTTGGGAAATTGTAAACCCTAACCCTCTATCGTCTGTCATAGAGGGTTAGGTGGTAGGCTGATGTGAGGCACAGTTTGGTTTGTTGTTGTTAAATCAGGAAATAGTTAAGCACTGATTGGCTCACAGAGAGGGAGTTCTCTTTCAGACCCAAATATTTGCAAGAGTGGAAGAACAGGAGCACAAACTTCCAGGAAGAGACCAGCTGGATCAGCACTCAGTTACAGCCCTTTACCACCTAAATCTGCCTCTCTAACATGTAACCCATCAACTATGTCGTCCATAATCAGACGTGACATCAGTGACTGGTTGCCAGTTATGCAATTACATAACTTTTCTTGTTATAATGAGAAACTGGGCATATATTTTTTTTTACCATGGTGGCAGCAAAACTTGTCAGGACGGCTCCAGGACGCTCTTAGTTTTCTTATTGTCTCTGCTTTTATTTTCGCCTTGTCTGTGTGGGGTATGCTGATGTGTGCTGAGTCCACGTGTGTTTGTTTACAGGTGTTCTTAATTAGGGCGTGGTTTCAGTTGTTTGAATTTTCCTCCACCTATCCTTATGCCTCTCTGCTTCCCGCACTTGTGGTCACCTGCTTCTGCTGGCCTATCACCTGTCTGTGTTCCTCCCTGCCTGCTCAGCTGATTCTGATCTGTCAGTTATGTCATTGTATTTAATCGCTTGGGTTTGCACTCCCAGTTTGCCAGACTGTCATGTTGTCATGTTTCCTGTTA
>VXCM01001433.1:0-147240 GCA_014773175.1 Lucifuga dentata | reverse complement strand
GGAGGCAGATGATTCGCTGTGGTGACCCCTGAAGGGAAAAGCCGAAAGGAAAAGAAGAAGAAGATTGTGACTACTTCGCTGACTACTTCCTGTTTACATAGTATTTTCTGTGTACGCCCCCTGTCATTTCAGAGAATATTGCAACGGACAATGTGCCAATTATAAATGCTCCAGCACTCTGTGGAAGTCCACCCACATGTGGCCAGCAACAGCCCCCGCAAGTATAACCAAGCCTTTATGCTATAGGAGTCCGTTAATGCTGCTGCAACACAGGCATGAAATACAACCAAGACATCCATTGGAATATGACAAGTAGTATTGAGTCCTACAGTCAAAATTATAGTACTGGCAATCATGGAGTAATTATAAGATATCAAAGGCTGGACCCTATAGAAAAATAAGCTGTAGTGATTTTATGCTGTAGGATCCACAAAAAATACCTTCAAAGTACAAGGCCAGCATCCATGTTTCACAGTTCTATTGGCTCAGGCCGGACGCAGCTGTCCATTTCTTTTTTTTCTTTTTTTTTTTTTTNTTTTTTTTTTTTTTTGTGCTCTTTATTGCATTGCAAAGGTTGCAAAATAGACCATATATGAAAATACAGTAAGAACATGGAATATAATCAATGGGATCAAAGGAACTCTGAATCATTATTCAATCTGATATCTATCAAGCAACATTTTCCTTCATTATTAATACACATTTGGCTACTAACTCCCGAATATTTTTTGCCTTTGGTTCAGATAAAGAAGATAACCACTCGTCTGCTCTGTGTCCTTGTGCGCTGGGTAATTTGAGAAAGTAACAGCCCGACTAGGACACACATGTTCAGCTTAGATGATATTCACAGCCTGAGGTTAGCACCGAGTTTGACCACATATGAAACGCACCATTTAGCCTGTGTTTGCCATTCCTCCCTCCACTCAGCATGAAGATAATTGGATATAAAACATCACTGAAAAGTCATAGCTCTCCCCTCCTCTCATCCCCCTGGCCTCTCAGGCCCAATTCAAACAATAAAACATCATTAAACCTAATCAATGGTACTTTAAATGTAGTGGACAAGGGTAGACAGTTCAATAGACTGCCTTATAATGCATGTTGATGTTATTGTCAGTGACCTTACTGTTGTTGGATGACCAGTTTCTTTATATTTCTTTGTGCTGTGTCATCACCAACCTCTCAGATTTTATTGTTGTACCCCTGAGCGTGTTTTATATTGTAGTAATCTTTTATCAAACTAAATGGCTGGCTGAAGTCAAACAGACATCTGCAATAACATAATGAAAATCGCTAAACCCCTCCATGTCAATCCAGATAAAGGGAAGACTCTGCAGGTAGCAATTACGTTGATAGCCACCACTTCTCCTCTCACACATGCTCTTTCCTCCTGATCAATGTCTGACCACATAATCATGTTTTCTTGACAAGTCACGAGAAAAGCTTCTGTTTTTAATCACAGTGCAATTTCACAAGTCTATCATGTATGACGAATAATAAAACATACTGACAGATCTTCGTTTGAGGTTAATGAGTTTTTATAAACCTAGAAAAACATGAATAATCACTAGGAATTGTTAAATGCTATCATTTAAACGAAAAATGATAACAATTTGAAAATATCTGGGAAAACAGTATTCTGTTCCAAAGCATCACTTACCACTTTATATACTTCTATTGACTAAATGAAATTAAGAGGCAAGCCTAACCTGAACATTTTGATAAATCATGGTCAGTCAGGTCAGGATATGTCTCAGTATTTATGGGGTACAGGTCTACATACTGTAAAGAGGCTATACAGGCTTTTCTCTGCTTTAAAGGACCATACCAGTGATCGTGCATGTTTGAGCCTAATATACACAACCCATATATATGTTTATTACTGACAGTCAATTTCCTAAACATAAACTGTACTTTAGTTTTCCTGTTATTTTTTCAAATCGCCTGGGATTGTGTATATGGCCCAAACATGCCCGATCGCCAGTATGGTCCTTTAAAGAGTGTGATAAGGCAATTAGAATTACTCACATTATTCACACACAATAGCTTAAATTACGCCATGTCGACAACAGTTTTGAATTCTTATTTGTTGGTTACAAAGTCAGCGACAAGGGTTTGGTGGGGCTGTGAAAGTAGAGGTATTACAGTGTGTAGCAGGTGTAGAGGCATGAAATATAGTGGCAGTGAAGAAGGCAGCATAAACCTGGCCACTCCAACTTTTTTAATTTGGATTGGCACGTCAGCTGCCAGAATGGCAATATTTTCTCTTCCAGTCATTTTCCGCGTATCCTGCTCCGAAGCAGAGTGGCTCTCAATCATGTTTGGCAGAAAGGACTTTATTGAAGAATACTGAGACAGGATTGGATGCTGGGCACACAGTGTAGCTGTTGGTACTGGTGGAGTGAATATAATGAATTGTAGGCATCAGAGTTTCATTGTCATTAAAAGTTATGCTCTCAGGCATCTAATGCATTTAAATATATTCCTTAGACTCTAGTTTGTAGAGTCATTGTGTGTTTTTTTTAAAAAGCTATTAGGATCTGAAAAATAACTGAAACTGACTGGAGGACTGACTGGCATAATAAATTATTATTAAATTTCACCAATCAATAATTAAGCAGCTATACCAAAAGAATGAAATAATTTTATCCCAAGGCTTACACCCAGCTCTAAATGCATTGTATATGTCCCTCATAGCAACAGAAAACTAAACACGAATCACGGGAATCTGATCATACGTATAATTGCCTTTACAACCTTGCTTTACTTTATATGCTATTAAAAATTAAGTTTAATTTTACTGATACTTATTTGATAACACACTGAAAGCTATGTTCAGCATATATACGCTTAATACAGCAAGAGAGACCATGCACAGTCTCTGTATCTTTCTCTTTCAGTTGTGATGAAATTAAAGAGGCATTGTGAGTTTGGGGGTGTGTACACTGTCCTCATAGACAAGCATGTGTGTATGTGTGCACCCTGCACTCTATAAATGGAACAGCAAAAATCAAACACAGGTTAATATGCAGTTATTAGGAATTTCCTTTAAAGCTGTAGAAGTTTCATGGTCTGGATGATCTGCAAGGAGGCACTTTGTTGAAAATATGGATGCTTTTGCCCCTGATGACAGTGATCTACAGCATCTACATTTAAACTTCTCTCGGTTCATTCACATGAATCGTTCCCGTAACTCCCAGTATTCATTTTAGTACTGGACAAAAAAAAAAAAAATAAAAAAAATAAAAAATAAAAAATATGTGCACCCCTGCATATAATGCCATACTGACAGTGATGTTAGAAGACCCAAGGACATCCTACTCCACAAAGCTTTGCTTTGCAAGACCTTATGAACAACATTCAATACTGCCGTGGCACTGAAATTTTAATTGCTGTGCTTATGTAATAATAATAATAATAATAATAATAATAATAAAATCATAGACTATGCTAGAATGCCAAAAAGTATTCAGGTTTCATTATTGGGCCTGAATTCATTCAAGGACCCCTGACAAATACAGCACTTATGAATCCTGAAGGTAATGGAAAAGATGCCCTGCTGACAGGCGACAAAGACCCAGGGTCATGTTTTTCCTCACACACATAAATCTTGCCCTCCTCTTGCCCCCTGCCCGCCCTTCTCGTGCATTTGTAGCAGGGACCGTCTTTTGGCTATCTTGACCGATTGAGAGGCATGATTTATGTCCAAGCACCACGTCTGTAGCAGAAAATCCAATTAAATGGAAGAACATAAATAGAAGATAAATGAATAAGTGCCCTCACCCTCCTGCAATGCTCTTTTCTGCAGGCCTTTGTCCACATGAGAATACATTAAATGTATTGGTGTAAAAGATTGTTTTCATAAAAACTGGGACTCACTGTGATATGTTAATTATATCAGAAATTTTTACATTGTCACCACATGGGTAATTGAACTAAAAGGACATTTCAAGGTATAGATAATCATACATATTCATAAAAAAACTGTACATCCTGAAAGAACGGACAGACAGAGAGAGAGAGATCTAATATCTGCACCTGAGAGGGAAACAGTTGAGATGTAAGCTGTAGTTGTGCTGAAGAACAGGACACAGTTTTTTCCTATATGTCAGTGAATGGGTCATTAGTTTTTCATAGTTTGGCGAGGAGGACAAGAGAATGCCATTACTGAGCGGAGTAAGATTAATGACATATGTAGATGTTGTTCAGCCCTGAGAACAACTCTCAGGTAAGAATCTCTCTCTTTTTATCCCCCCACCCCACCACTTCTCTAAAGTGACTTTTGAGATTCGATACATAAACCTTGGAAGGTCTGTTCCCCAATTTAGACTTGACCTTTCCATGCAGTCACCACACATCTACCTCCAGAAATCAAAACAGGAAGGATACGTTCAGTCTCTCTGTGTTCACCACCACTTAGGAAAACAGCTGGTTGTGGACCAGCATGCACATTCTTACCATGCTTGTTTCACAGAAGCCTTGATTTGCAGGGCACCCTGAAGTATTTATAGACCTTCCCAACTGAATGCTCCCCATGTAAATTAAGCC
This sequence comes from Lucifuga dentata, assembly GCA_014773175.1. Lineage (NCBI taxonomy): Eukaryota > Metazoa > Chordata > Actinopteri > Ophidiiformes > Bythitidae > Lucifuga > Lucifuga dentata. The sequence goes on along the minus strand of VXCM01001433.1, from coordinate 142,692 downwards.
TCATCATAAATAATCCATCAGTCCTATAAAAGGAAACAGGTACCAAATACTTGTTTCCTGCCATCATAATATTCCAGAGAGTTTATTTTCTGTCCTGCAGTGTTATGGTTGTGTTGCCTGCAGCGAGCTTCATTAATACACGACACCCCACTTCAGATGCCCTTGCTTGACAAGGAGTTCTAAATCTGTACAAGTGGTTAAGAGGACACTCATCTTAGTTTCATGGGGCCAAGCCTGTCTTTCTGTTTAAGATGGAACTAATTTATGCAGGGTGATTTAAAAAAAAAAAACATAAAATAAAAGCAAGGAGTGGCTCAGGGCAAGAAATGGCAATAAAGGGTGCAAGGCATCAAAGACAATAATTCAGAGTGATTTATATCTTAGTAACTGGATAGAATACATTTCCATGGCGTACCATATGTTCTCTTTATTATGTATGGTGAACTGTACATCTCAGAGACTATCATATTTATTAATGTTTCTGAATCAAATAATTTATTAATTAATTATTAATTTATTAATAATTTATTTTTTCCAGTTTTCTCACTTTTCCTGGGACTTACTGATATTCTGCTGGGACATTGTACAATCAACCTGCTTTCCTTCTTCTCTCTCTCTCACACACACACACCACACCACACAAACAGGCCGACGAACACACAGATGCTAATGCACAAAGTACACATGGGGTGCACACACCCACAGAGACACTCAGACATGCCTGATGTGAAGGTGAGGAAATAAAGGCTTTTTGCCATGTGGGGTGCAGGTAAGAGGGCCATTGCCTGCTTTATTCACTCCACTCCATACCTACAGCATCTGCTCTGCCCTCATTAATCAAGGGAGAGGGGGGCAGGGGGCTGCCACTTGAAATAAAGCTTGGTCATAGAGGAATCTGGATCACATCCTGGCATTTAGCTAAAGTTTTCTTGCCATGTGTTGTCATCCTCCCTCAACGCTAGTTTTTCTTGTATGCTGTGTCACATTGCCATCACAACATGAGCCCAGTGCCATCTGTTTGGGGATGTCACCCTATGATCTAGTGGAAAACATGAACGTTTAATAAAAATTAATTAGTTAAAGGCTTTTAATCCCCTGCCCGCATGTGGCTTTAACTGGGGCTTGACTAAAGCAGCCACATCCAGGTATCCCAGGAGGTTCTGTGACTTTGTACAAAAGATGAGTGATGTGAAAGAAAGTGCTGCACCACTGGCCTGCATTTTGTTGCTCATCATGTGAGAGGAGAGTTAAATTTCCTTGGAGAGAAACTGTCATCTCATCCTTTCAAATAGAGCCTCAAGACACTGCCTTGTTGGTTGGCTCGAGGGGNGGGGGGGGGGGGGGTGCACATTTAGATATATGTCACTAAAGACACAGGATGGTTTTTGGAGGCTTAGGGACACCATTGGGGGTCTACGATCTCGTTTTCATGCACTAATTCCAAATTGTGCATAATAAGATGGAAACCTCCTTTATGGCACAAAAGATCCTGGCCAGAGAACCTTGATCTGTGCTGTCAAACATCCACTCTATGTGGCTGCTATTTTCATTTTTCACAGATAAAGGTAGGCTTAATGAGCACAAAATGCAATCTCTGACAAGTTAAATAAATTTGGATCCATGTACCCACCTACGCTTACACTATTCATAAAGCTTAAATTCATGCAGAATTATAGAAGCCTACAGAACATTCACAGAGACTGGATTTCCAGCACACTGATACCAGAGAGCCTTGTCAGGTCTATAATGTGCCAAGTGTAGTGGAGGTGATGAGTGTGTGTTACCTTTTGGGTAGTTGAGATAGACATGGTGACACCTCACTGAGAGCCTTCATCACAGAGCCTTCAGAGAGCTGTCATAGACATGACAGAATACAGCCAAGAACCATTTGTAACCAATCATGACAGCTAATGACCAATAGCCATCACAGCCAAGCTTCAGCCTGATTATTGTCAAAGTGTAAGAGACCCACATACTCTGGAAGAAACCTGGACTCATCACAGACAATGGAAGTAGCTTGGTAATTGATAGCAAATGATTCCTCTACTTGAAAACGCAGAGGCTGTCATGGTTATAATGATGTGTGTTTCAAAACCTCATCAACATCCATGTGATGAAAGTGTGTCTCATTTCTTATTATGGCAGTTTCAGTCATCTCAGCCCCTAGTGGTCATTATAATGCTCTGAAGACAAACTGCATAGATGCACAATTCATTCTTTGTTGATCCAACTTTTTTAAAGGCAGGAATCATTTATTTACCCCAGTTGTGTGCACAAGTTCTGTTTTCCCATAAGAGACCAAACAATTGAGTCCTACATATTGATTAGCAGATTCCTTTTGGGGCCCTGACTAATCATTATGAATTCAGCACTGCCTTTTTAATAGAAATAGGGAACGAAGGCATGTATAATCTATACACATGCTTTGAATGATTTATTAACAATTATTTGGTATGGAACCAATTTGTTTCATTACATGCATTTGTTTATTTATTGAGCAGTTGGGACTGGGTTAAAAATTAATAAGCAAATAATTGCCAACAAAGCCAGAATTCATGCCTGCTGCTTGGTGAAATATTGCTTTACAATGTGATCCTGACCGAGCCCCCCACCCCCCGTATGCAGCAAAAAGCCCCCCACGGCCTTTATTAAAGCAAATGTCCTTAAAAAGCCCTCACATGGCTAATGAAGGCTATCATACATACCCCTAAATTATGTGCAATTCATGTACTGTGATGTTCAACATACAAAGGTGACAACTTTAATTAGAAATGGCTATGTCAGTTCGCATTTAATCTTTGAATAGAACATTTTTCCACTTGACTAAATAATACTTTTAAAGCTATCTTCTCTGTCTAATAGCATAACCAAGGTAAGAGATACCTGTTCAGTAATTAATGAATTACTTAGTATTTTATGAATTACTTATTATTTTATTTTATAATAATTAATAATTAAATAATATAATTATTAAAACAAAGATGAAAATCTTTGTTTTGTATTTGATGATATTCGTTTTTTAAATTTTTCTTTTATTTTTTTTTATTGTCCATTTTTTGTGCAGATGACATTTAACTGAAAGTCCCTGTAAAACTGAACATACCTGATAATTTTTTCTTATTTTTCATGTCTCAAGATTTCTACACTTCAATAAAAAACAAATCTTAGGCATCATCATCATCAAACGTACATTTGATGAGTTTGTGCTATAGTCACTGTGAGCAACTTACTTAGTCTTCTTTCCAGATGAAACATAAGGCTGAGGTGGGAAGCTGTTGTGCCTCACTCCAGGTGAGGCTCATTGCCTTCAGCTCAGATGTTCATGTTGTACAGTCTTTGCCTGTTCTTAGCACACGCTGCCACCTTAATCACCATCAATTGATCTTAAGTACCACACTGTGGCATTTTATTCACTTTGTCACCTAGAAACTAACATTCATTAGCAAAACAGATGGAAAGCAATAACTCAATGAAAGTATAAATATGGAACGTGTTAGCAATGTGCATGCTTATATCTAAAGATTAATTCTGTGATGTGTGTTATTTGCACAACCTGCTGAGGTGTGAGCTTTTCACTTTTGTGACAGACAAATTTTTATCTTTTTCTGGTTGTCTAAACACTGAAAAACTGCACAAAAAAAAAAGTCTCCCTTGTTTGATAGAATCAACACAATAACTGTTGTGTGTGACATGTAGAAGCATGCAGTATGTGACAGAACACTATGAGGTAAGGCTCATTTAACTTTGGAGGAGAGACTCATTAAGCATCGGGAACATGGTGATCAAAAGCAGCTTAATTGATGCAACCATTAATTACTGAAAAATGTACATATATTTGTACATGATCCAATAATTAACTCCAACAAAATCAATGCACCTTAAAGCTCCGAAGGCAAAGATCAGTAAGATGTCAGTAACACACAAAACTCTAATCCATACCCTGCATTGTGATTATTTTTCCATGTAGGCATGTGCATCATATTTATATTGGCCTAAATGTCCAGGCTCTGTTGTCATAAACTGTAGTATGTTCAAAATCAATCTTTATGATGCGTCATAATATCTAATCTTTTTTCATAAGTTTCTTTTTTCCCCAGTTTCTTACCAGTTTAAATGAATAAAACAAGCAAAATTGATAAGGCACATTTCTTACCAAAGAGAACAAGGATTAGGGCTCTCCTGTGCACTCTCAAAATGGCGACGCACTATCAAAATGGTGACAGCTAGCAGCCTGAACCCACTACAGTCAAGAGTTTCATGAGTGCACTGCATTCTCTACAAAGCACCCAAAACATTAAAACATATTACCGATATTGACTATACACAGTGTTTCAATTAATTAATACAAAATCTTCAACACAGAAAATCCTGTGTTAACACACAACTGTGTGAGACGTGGTGCTAGCTTACTTGCTAATACACCAGAGTAGCCCAGCTACATGAGCTTAAATCATTTTACACTTAACTCACCACAAAGTTGTCAGTAAAGTTGGAAATTCTTCCCAACTCAAGGAATTTTGCAGTTTTCCTAACTTTTCGTTAAGATGCAATTTCGGCACCTAGGATCGATACGTTTCGAAGCTGTTCAAAACTTCCATTTTTGAAGCGAGGTCTATGACACTGTCTTGAAACATCAGTCACATGACCACCATGTCAGCTTTCCAGCCTTCTAGAGTTGCAGTTAAGGTTTCTGCCAGCAGGGTGTGCACAACCAGTGTTTCAAAACATTTCAAAATGTTTCGAAACAATGTGTTTTTCAAATGTATTGAAACTTTTTGAAGCTTCGAAATTGCCATCCCTAACTTTTTGTCGGTGTATGTATCTCTCTTGCAATGAAACCTCATGGAACACAGCCGTTCACTTACACCATTCTCTTCTTTCTCTCTCGTTTTGTTTCGTTTCTAAAGGCTTTATTGGCATGACCATATAGAATTACAGTATTGCCAAAGCACTGTGTATATAACATGTCCAACAAAAAGATTCAACAAGGTACAATGAGTTTATAAAGTGCTAATTATTAGAATATAGTAATATATAATAAGTGGGAAGCTAATAGTAAAGGGATGAAGTAAGATAGATGTATAAATGAGTAAGGATATGTTGTCATTTAAGATTGGAGTAATTTGTTGAATTAGAGTAGAAGAAAAAATAAAAAAAAAAATTCAAAAAATTCAAAATATAATTCTATTCTAGTTGTGATGTACAAGATACAAGGTTGAGCTGGGAATAATTTTCTCTCTCTCTCTCTGTCTTTGCATGTGTGTGTGTGTCTCTCATTTGGTGACTTGTGTAAACATATTCTCATTCTATTATATTCAAACTCTCTCTCTCTCTCTCTCTCTCTCTCTCTCTCTCTCTCTCTCTCTCTCTNACCCCCATCTACCTTGATTCACTCACAGAGGGCGGGGTTTCTTCTCCTCCAACTGACAATCAGTCAATCACTCTAAACATTCAAAATAAAAAAACAAAAAACAAATTAGTCATTTATTGTGGCTCTCTACATTTAAACAAATAATTATTTTTATGACCCTCTATGCTCACAGGCTTACATTTCCACTCTCACTGCCTTTATTCTTACATGTTTTGCTCAGTGACATAAAGAGCAAATAGTTTAACCAGGTGAGTGAAAAACAGATGAAACCACCTTCGATATCTGCTGTGGCCCAGACTTATTGGATCTTTCCCTCTGTCTCTTTTCCAACCATATTCCAACCCATTCCTTCGATATTTATGTTTGTATATGATACATATTAACCTGAGAAGCAGAAAATACAAGATGTGATGCTATACTTGTTCTATGAAAGTCAGGCTTGGATGTTATTGCTTGGATAATCTTCCAGTGTCACCTTGTATAAAAAAAAACTGCAGTCAGTGCTGCAGTCTTTCTACTTTTGATGTAAGCCTGATTCAACTGGGTGACTCAGGTGTGAAATGAAATGAAATGTTATTAAAATCACAGTATGATGGCACATGAAGGTGTCAGATTTTGCATTTCTTTAAATGCTGACACATTGGTATTTGCATTTTAGTGTGTAATATAGAGTGATGTGTGCTCTTATCCTCGTTAACAGAGGTGGCAATGCAAAGGCACCCAAGTACACACTGGATGTAGTGCAGCTTTATCCAGGAAACAATTGAAATCACTTAGCAGGTAACTTTGTTCCAACTTCATGAAGATAAATGATGACAATAAAAGAAGTCTCTCTGCTCCTTCATGTCCAATATCCTTCATGTGCCTTTGCGAGGAGTCCCTCAGCAAAATATCAGTTTGTCTTTATTTTCCATAATTCCTGAGTGCAATAAGAAATCTTGTTGATTCCTCTAAGTAGTCAGCTGTGCCCTGATATTTCCATTGTTTCTTCTTTGACTATTGGACAAAATCATTTGGGATCCTTGACTTTCACAGTAACTGGCACAGAGTTAGATTGAAGTCATGCTCAGCTGGTCCCATCTCTTACTGAATGTCATTGTTGTCATCGATGGCTCCAAGGGTGTATATCATTTGGTTTCCCCAGACAACGGACCTGAATGCCAAACAATTTCAGATGTCCTTAGGTCATTGCATATTTTATTTTCTTTCAGTGCAGTGAGAGATTTAAGGAACATATCCGCACAAAGAGATTGCAGCAAAGATATTGTTTAAAGCCCATTAGGCAAAGCTATTCTTACAAAGAATTATATGTAAACAGATCAGCTGGTTTGAGCTGTTAACCCTCGCTTGTGCCAAAACAGCATACCGACAGCAGCCTTTAAAACAGGAATTCTCTATACTTTGAGATGTGCTGATGAGAGACAATTGCCTTATTTAGGCAAAACAGAGGTCTGCTGGGTGTCAGATGCAGTCTGTGCAGCACACCTGACTTAACTTCATTAGCATTTACCAGAAGTGAGTACGCAGCATGACTCATGACAGTGAGATCTAGACCTCCAACACAGCATTATAATTAATAGTGTCAGCAATGTATTTTTCATATTCATAACAAAAGCCACTTTAATTCTCATAACTTGTTGTTCAGCCAGGTGTTGGCATGAAATCATTTGCCGTTTACAATTTTTCTAAGGGAAAGTGGCTTGATTGCAGCATGTTGGCTGCACTTAATACAAAAATCGCGTTGCTCCTAACATCTGTTTTCTGCACAATTGTTCAAATGGCTCCACCAGTTCATTGCTTTTACTTAACGTGATCTGATCAACAGGCTGCTAATGTCACTCTGAATTCATTATAAGGGCATTAGCTGAAGCACTATCTCCAAACATAGCTATTGGATCTTCGTTAAAAAGGGCAGTTTTTATATCAGGTACTTTTATGTTTTTATGGTTATGGAGGAAGGGAGAGTAATTTCTACAACCATTAAAGTAATAAAAGGGTGATCTGGTAATTTAGGATCACCTTAATTTCTTTTCCACCATCTGTGTGTATGTGTATGTGTGCTTATGCATAATTATAAAAGTGGAGGGAGAGGTAAGTAAGGAGGAAAGGTAAAATTCTGCCTCAGCCTGTTCATGAGATAGGAAATAACAATTTCAAGACATAAAGCTGTGCAAAATTAATTCACAACTTGTGATTCTGACTCCAGCCCTCCTGCTGCCCCCCACAATTCCTTTCTTTTTTTCCCCACTATTCCTCCTTTTTCTTTTATGAAAGAAATTGAGAGCTGCTTCTCAGAGCAAAAAATAAGAAGTCGGTCTCACTCCACTGGCCAAAGTAATAGAGAAATGACTGGAGCAACAGGCAACTGTTATTTACAGCTTTTATTTATTTATTTCTTACGATGTTATCTAGTGCTAGAACTGAGGAAGGAGAGAAAAGCAATATTCATTTTTTTTTAATGGGGCTGCTCTCCACAGATAATGTCAGCATTATTTCCTTTCTCCTAGAATCCTCATGCAGCAAAGTGTGCTGGGAAAGCAAAGCGCCATTCTTGTTCTACCAATTCCATCTTTTCCCAACTTTGACACAAAGGAAACCTTAAAACTAACTTTCACCTTAACAGTCTGGAATTGTGGGAATAATCATTGCATGGTTATATTCAACGGTATCTTGACTTGATTTTCATCACTTTTTCATCTTGATATAGGATAATAGGGCCATTACTCAGAATTCCATTAGTTTTAAAGGGGACATAGTTTTTTCATCCCTCTTTTTAAATAGTGGAATATCGTAGAGAGTATGTGTTTAAACATTGTCAAGCTTTCAAAACTTGAGGTTCACACCTACAAATGCATGCATCCAGAAATCAAACTTGTGTCCTGAACTGCCCTGAAAGGTTTTTTTTTTTTTTTTTTTTAAAGATTATTCCTTTGCTTCTGTTACATGTTGATGTCATCATGTAACTCATTTCAATTTTCCCACCTTCACACCAAGTTTCACTATAGCATCCAAATTTTGGTTGGTGCTGTTGCCAGCTCAGGCCTGACACAGCTGGCCAATCAGAACAGAACATGCTTTACAGAAATAGTCCTTAAAATGAGCTGTTTTCACTCAGTGTGTATAGCTGTGTTGCAAAAAAGGAGAGTAGAAGTAAATCAAAGTATTTTTTGCACATTTAATCATTGAAAAGGCTTCAAAACAGACCCCTAAATAGAAAATAAGAATGTCTTGGAACATCATGATCATACAATAATGACATAACGACTGCCAGTGTTTCTTTCAGTCTGGTTTCTTTTTGTCATTATCAAATTGTGCCAAAAATTATTTAGAGCCTAACCTCAGACCTCAAAAATCAATTTTTACATCTTCTGTAGCAGAACCATTCATTAAAGCAGAGTGCTGCATCACTTTAATGAAAATGAAATTATGAATTAATGAAGATTAATGACTTATTTTATGATACATAATGGGCCCCTTAAAATGGTAGGGCTGCCTTTTAATGAGGTGCTTTGATTTTATTTTTTTCCCCTTTTATTTATTTATTTTTGGAGACATGCTGCTAAAAGCTTGATGGACTGAACCAGGGAGACACCGTTGTTTTTCCCATCTGTTTTTGCTCTTTCGTTTGACTTGTTCTATCATTCTGTCCATATTCTCTGTCCTCTTCATTATTTTTGGACTTAAAACATTGAACATGAAGTTAAAAACTGATTTAGATGTGCAAAAAAATCTTAAATTATAAGAATGGTGCTAAAAGAGGAGGGAGATATGATTCATTTCAAATGAGAAAATACTAAAACTTATGTTTAATGGATACAGCTTTTAGTGATCCACATTTATCTTACCTTTGAGTTGCCACATATACTGAGGTAACATGGTAAAAATGCTGACCAAGGCACATCCACTTTCCATCTATAGAAAATAACAATGAATATCCCTGTGTTCTCTCACTCTATACACCTGATATGGAAAATCTTCAGTTATTTCTCCTCATGCATAGATTTGCTATTGTTAAAATTCTCCATTCTGTCCCTTGGCCTCTTTGGCTGCCACTTTAATTTAGTACCAACCCATCAATCCGAGCTGTTTTTATGCGAGCAGGTTGTAGCTGCATCTTGTCAGCTGACACCTGCAGCAAGTGTCTTAGCTATTGACGGTATCTTCCCAGCTAAAACACGATTATTATCTTCATATTTAATCCATATTTATGAATGAATTATGTCTGGACCTAACCTTTTTATTTGAACCAGTTGATTCCTCAGCAAACCTGCGAGTATCTAATTTATTAAGTGATGTTTGGAAATTTGTCATTTTAATTTACAGCTTACAGCACACGTAACTCACCTCTTCATAGTGAGAAAACAGATGAAGAGAGTGAACAAGTACATGACGTTCATTAATCTACCAAAACTCAGGAAACGGGGGGNACTATACTCACAGATCATAGAGAAGCTGGCAGAACTCCAGCTCACTGCTCCTGGGTGGGAGGCATGAGCAGAAAACAGCGAGGCAAACAAGCCCAGCCAAGTGTGCACACTACTTGAGGCGGCCAGATGGAAACGGAGCTGCAGCACCCACCAGCACGGCATTCAGAAAGGTGTGAGAGGTGCCCTTCTCTGCCTCTAATACATCTGTGGGNACCCACCAGCACGGCATTCAGAAAGGTGTGAGAGGTGCCCTTCTCTGCCTCTAATACATCTGTGGGTGCATGATTGATTTTTTTTAACGCAGGAGCGGGTGTCTTAATGTCCTAATGCATTGCTCTGTCACACAGGACTGCCTTGGCAAGCTGCCCTTTCCACAGACTGATCTGCCACTCGATTAGATGAGACCAGGGTAAATAAATAAAGAGGAAGCCCGAGAGTGGAGGGCTGAAGGAGAAGAGGGATGGGCAGTAAGCATGATTACACCACCACATACACAGTCTCTCTGTCTCTCTCATACACACACAATATAGAAATATTCCCAAACACAGTTGTTATATACACACAAGCTGATTATTTCAGAATTATGTTTGCTGTTTCTTCACTGGATATTGATTTGATGGGGCAAGGCCCAGTTCATTTCAGGCCAGAGGCTTCTATTCTTGTTCTGTTTCTGAAGAGGGATAACACCAAAATTAATACATTGTTTGATAGCATTTTCATTTGTTTATACATTGGTGAAAAGAGGCTCTGGTGGCCTTGTTTTGCTGTCAGCTCTGTTTCCTGTATAAATTACGTTCTTATTCTGCATTAGCAGCTTTAGGTTTAGATAACATTTACAGTCTATGTCGGAAGAAGTGTGACATTCATAAAGTGAAAAGAAACAGGCTGTCAAGGTCAAGGTGCTGAATGTCTTTTTCTTCAACACCAGCAACCAGGTTTACATCCCCTCTTATACTTTTATACGAGATGACAATTTTATTATTGGTGGTGTGTGTGTGTGTGTGTTGCATGTGGGATAGAGGCGCACAGCACAGTGGATGAGTCTTGAGGAGGAGGTGCAGTGCAACTACATTATGTGTGAGATCAGATCAAAACTTGCCATTTAAATAAACTGACTGATTAACTGAGTGAGTGGGTTTATATGCCAAATTTATTGATGAGTGGGCTTATATGCCAAATTTATTGATCACAGTCACATGTGAGGCAATTACAGTTTAAAATGCAAATCAGATTTCATAGCCGCTGAAGTTTAACAATGGAATGAAACAGGTCTTCATTTTTTCATGATGGTTCGTTTTATGAATAGCTTACCTAACATTGCAAATGAGGAAATACTGTAGCAATGTGTCATTCAAGGCAAACAATAAAAGAAGGCAGTAACTGGTGTTTGTGAATGAGAGAATGTGGTTGAGTGATGCTATTTGCCCTCACTGACCGCTAAATCTGGTGCTGCATTTTATGAATCATCCCAATATCTGTTTCTCATTAACAGCTTTTTCTTATATGGCTTCTAACCAGAAATGCTAACAAGTTAAAGCTTCAGTAGGTGTAGTAGTAGCATGGTAGCATTCGGCACAAGAATGCTGAGATTGTGAGTTCGAGCTTCATCTGGAACAGAGAGACATTTTGGCTCAGTGGTTAATGCTGTCACAGCAAAAACCTTCTGAATTTAAATTCATGTGGGGCTTTTTGAGTATTTGTGGGTTTCCTCTCCCACAATCCAAACACATGAAGGTTAGTATACTATAGGTCGAGTGCTTCACTGACAAATGAATAATGCAAGACATGTTGGAGCCTATAAATGTTTGTCACAGCCCCCTTTGGTCTAATGATGTTAGCTGTGTTAGGCAATATAAAAATTAATTTTTTTTTTTTTTGACATTTTATAGTTTTTCCCTTCACCGGTGGTTGGTAAGTTTTTTCCTGTACTTGTATCAAAAAGGATCATATTACCAGCAAATGAACAGCTAGTATGCATGCTTTGGCTGCAATATGCAACAGGCTGTCATGCAACAACTGGAGAGAATAGAATCTGGCATCCTAGTCCTGGCAGCCAGTCCTGCTAGTGCCAGTTTCTGTCTCAAGAGAAATCATTCTTCAAGAAGAGCATTTTTGTTGCCAAAAAAAAAAAAAAAAAAAAAAAAATATAATTGTAATTTGCAGCTTCAGTGGAGTGTTAAAATGTAATGACCCGAGGTGGAGAACGTTGAGTGGGAGAAAAAAAGACTTGGGAATTAGAGCCTGGATCAAAAGCGTCTTTGTGCACCCTTTCACAATATACAGTAGCATACAATAAACAGTAATTGTTGAAATAATGTGTCTGTGTGAATACACACACACACATACACACACAAAGGTTACCATTAGGAAATAGGTCTGATACACACAAACACACCAACAGCAGGCTCACATTAAGTGTTAGAGGAGACAAAACAAGACACTAGCTCAATTTGTTGCCATGTCCCTGCACTTTGCCCTGCCCCTGTGCCCTTTCAATGTAAATTCTGTTGTGCTCATCGAAACAACTGTCAGAAGGGTTTCTTCTGTAGCAAACAACCCACCCACTTAACTGCTCCCAATGGTACTGAAGAAAATCCAATATAAAATTTGAGTGCAAATGGCAACTCACCATAGGAAATATAAACTGCAGGGTGCTGGTTCCTCTGCTGTGATTCTTAAGTGAACACTGAACTTTCAACCTACAATCATGGTGCTCTCAACCCTTCATTCTCTCTGTCTGTCTCTCTCTTTCACTTTCTGGGCTCTGTGCACAATTCAGCTGCAGTAGGGTAAACACAATAGGTCAGGTGAAGAAGGTTTGCTTGTTTGTAGTTCTCCTCAAAGCTCCAGAGAGGTGCTACTGTGCTGTGCATGCTCACTGCAGTTGTTTTACTCTGAAAAAATACCTTTATCTGCCATTGTGACTGTGGCTTCCCAGTGTTGGTAAGTGCTGTCTTTCTGGCACTATGAAGGTTGAATATGCTGACAAGGAACACCCAGCTTGCATACATGCATGGGATGATTTACCTATTCCCTTGGCTTCAAACACATTTCAGATGTTGGCTTCTTCTGTCAGTAGCTGCCAATAAAAAGCCTTCCTGATTTAGCAATGACAAGTGTAAGTGGTTAGGCGGCATCCAGAGATCTGTAGCCTGACATTAATGCCTTTGATACAGGGCTTAGAGAGCAGTTCATAGCACTTATCCTCTCTGTGCTGGAAGTATGGTTGAGCAGGTTGCTTTTAAGATGAAAAACTGAGTCAAATCATATTATTGTACCACTCTGTAGTAAATAGAATTAACTGGATTACTCAAATTTACCAATTTGCTTCTCTCTTGTATTTTTGGATTTTGCAACTGTAGTCAGCACTCAGGGTATTAATTCTAATTTATTGCCTGTCATTAATGTGATTGCATTGATGACACTGCATTCAGGTTGAATCACATTCATGTTGTCTTGCATATTATTATTATTCCAATGTTTTTTTTGCTCATCCATACCGCAAATACTGTTCATGCTACACATACTGATCATACATCAATGTGTATGTAATTTTATGCCGCATTATGCTTTTTCATAAAATCTACATCATTTTACATAATTAAATTGCAAAACAACTGCTTTTTAAAAATGTTTGTCCTATATCTCCTCCCACATCCTTTAACATATCAAGGCAAGTCATATGTCAATCCATGCGGAATCCTTTGTAGAAGTGTGGCTATCTCTTTTGTTATTGATATCTGCTATAATTTCTGAATTATTAATAATTTTGTAAATCTCATAGACAACCTTGCGTTTATATCTCAAAAATTACAAAAGTTAAAAACTTCATTCAGCTTCTAAAATGCATCATATTGGTCACTGATTAAATGTACTAATGGGTCCATGTTGAAGAAAGTGTATATCATTTATGAATTTTATGAATCATAAATGTTAATGATTGTGTGTTGCATGCAACTGACAGTAATGCATTTTATAACTGAGATAATATGTACAGTAGAAACTCCATTTTAATTCATATGTGCTCATTATTACACTCTAATTGACTGTGTTAAATCTCATTATGATGACATTTACCATTTATGAATTATTATGAATTATATATTGCATTATTTTCTAATGGCCCTATTCACTGTAATGTATTTTATAACCGAGATACTATGTACAGTAGAAACTCTGTTTAAATTGCTATGTGCTCATTATTGCACTCTAATTGACTGTGTCAAATCTCATTATGATAAAATTTACCATTTATGAATTATTATGAATTATATATTACATTATTTTCTAATGGGCACTGTAATGTATTTTATACCTTACATGCTGTGTACAGTAGAAAGTCCATTAAAACTGCTAAATACAACATACAGCAGCCAAACTTAGCAAACATGTTCATCATCTCATCCACTACTAAGAAAACAAAAAATTACACTGGTCAGCCTGATGGTGGCGCTATAACAACCACTTATACATTTTGGCCTATAACTTTGGACCCGTAACAGATACACTCAACATTCTTTTTTCCCTGGATTTCTTGGATCTTCATACATCCATCCATAAAGACCACGCCCATTTCCACCATTTTGAATAATGGCCAAAAACCCGCGGAGTTTTTGTTTTAAGAACCTGAGAGACCATTCAGCATACAACAACCAAACTTCGCAGACATGTTTATCATCTCATCCACTACTTAGAAAACAAGACATGTACAGTTTATGAATTATTATGAATTATATTTTGCATTACTTTCTAATGGCCCAGTTGATTGTAATGTATTTTTGTAGGTGCTTTTTAACAGCAGAAACTTCATTAAAAATGCTAAATGCTTACTAAATGAACATCAATCAAGTATGTACAAGCTAATGATGTAGACTTTATGGTAAAGCTCATTATGATAATGTATTGTTTATGAGTCCTTATGAATTATATAATGCAAAAATTTTCCCAATCAACTAAACTTGATTTTATATATTGCACACCATGCAAACTTTCAACATGCTCAATACTGCATATTGATCAACTACACATAACTTTATTTTGTTGACCTGTACATTTAATGAGTTATTATGGCTTCTATTATGGCAAAACACTAAAGCAGCTCAAAATAACAAATGCTTAAAAATCTGTAATACAATCACGCTGCTCAGCACTGCAATCACATGCATTTTCTTCAGGAAATACAAATCTAGTTTAAATTATATAGTCTCATTTAGTTTGTGGATAATTATTTTAGAAACAAGAATCTCCTCTTAAACTCATTACATATGTGCAAACATTGTTTTGAATACATCTGTAATACAATTAGCACATATTTACAGTAAAGGTAAAGATAATGGTAAAGATAATTTTACATCAATATCATCAAGAGGAAAAGCTGTGGTAGACTATATAATAACACCTCATGATTGTTTGGACTGCTGTGATGATTTTAAGGTGGTTACCTCAACAGACCTCATGGACAGTATTGGTTCTGTATGTCTTGAGCTCATTGGGGAAGGATGTAGGTTGCCTGATCATTCTTTATTGGTATTAAAATTTAAGGTGNTTGAGCTCATTGGGGAAGGATGTAGGTTGCCTGATCATTCTTTATTGGTATTAAAATTTAAGGTGGGGGTTCTAGAATTGAAGAGGAGAATACACTAGCTGCCATGGGGGGTATAAAAGTTAAAAGATTTAGAATTTTACCAAAGAATTTTCTTTCTTCTAATATGTGTCGTCTTGCATTGTTGGAACTGATTGATCAACTTGAATTATGTAAGAAAACACAGCATGATATTGATAGGTGGTATGAGCAATTTTGCAATAAATTACTTAGAGAAATGGAGAAGTGTGAATCAATAAAACCTAATCTAGGGAATCAAAAATTGACATATCAGAAAAAGGCTAGGCCATACTGGAATTCCCACCTTAAAAGACTGTGGAATGATAGGAAAAAGGCAGAGAGGGAATTTTTAAAGTGTAAGATTCCTTTAAACAGACAACAACTTAAAGATAAATATAGGCAATCACAATTTATCTTTGATAAAAATCTACAATTTTATAAAAGACAGTTTATGAGAGGACAAGCGTTACAGTTGGACCAGTTAAAAACTAACAACCCGCAACAATTTTGGAAATAAATAAATAAATTGGACCCTAGGAGACTACAGAAAATACCAGTGGAAGTTGTATTGGCTAATGGGGATGTTGAAAATAGGAAAGAAATTGTACTTAAAAAATGGGAGAAGGATTTTTCAGATTTATTCTCAGGTAATTGTATTCCATCTATTTTTGATGATATATTTTTTAAGGAAGTATGTGACTCAAAATCTGAATTGGAGAGAAGTATGAATCAAGATGGGTATTATTCAAACATGCTTCTGAATCAGGATATTACCTTGGATGAAGTACAAAGTGCTATAGATAGAGCAAAGTTGAAGAAAGCTTCTGGGATTGAGGGTATCCCAAATGAAGTTCTGAAAACACCATTGCTTCTAAAGGTTCTCTTCTGTCTGTTTAAAGCTTGTTTTGAATACAGTTTAATTCCTTCGGTATGATTAATATTGAAGAATAAATTATATTCTAGTATTCTGAATGCTCGGCTAACTCTTTATCTGGAAACTGTAGAATACCTGGTTGATGAACAGAATGGATTTAGAAAAAATCGAGCTTGCATTGATCATATACATTCATTATCAACTATTGTACGGAGAAGAATTGAAGAAGGTAAATCAACTTTTGTTTGCTTTGTTGATTTTCAAAAGGCCTTTGATTGGGTTCAGAGAGACTTGTCTTTAAACTCATAAAAGCAGGGGTGGATGGTAGATTCTATAAAGCACTTAAAGCATTTTATAACTGCCCAGTTGCTTGTATTAATATAAATAATATGTACACTGATTGGTTCTGTACTCCTTTTGGAGTTAAACAAGGTGATGTTCTGTCTCCTACCCTTTGTACAATTTATGTTAATGATTTGGCTTTACAAATTAAAGAAGCAAACTTAGGTATACGATTAGATGATATAACCTTGGGTATTCTACTGTATGCTGATGATATAGTCTTACTGGCTGAGTCTGAAGATGAACTACAAAACATGTTAAATTTGTTAAATACTTGGTGTTACAAATGGAGGTTATCTGTAAATCAGAGTAAAACACAAATAATTCAGTTCAGGAAAAAAGGTGTCCCACAGAGTAAGAAAAGTCTGTTTTACGGTCCTGTAAAATTAGAATATGTTAAAGAATATAAATATTTAGTTTTTATTTTTGATGATGAATTTATGACTTTTGAAGCTGGAGTCAGGGTCTTAGCTGACTCAGCTGGGAGAGCTTTAGGATCTGTTGTGAATAAGATAAAAANCTGGAGTCAGGGTCTTAGCTGACTCAGCTGGGAGAGCTTTAGGATCTGTTGTGAATAAGATAAAAAATATACAAGGAGCTTGGTTATACAACTTATTCCCATCTTTATGACCTGTGTCGCTCCTATATTGAACTGTGCTGCAGGAATATGGGGATTTAAAAAATGTAAGACTGCAGACTCTATACAAAACAGAGCTATACGATGTTTTTTTGGGTGTTCACAGGTTTGATCCTGTTTTGGCTGTTCAGGGAGACATGGGTTGGGTTCCTGGGTCAGTACAATGGAAATGTGAAATGATTTGGTTATGGAATTGTTTATCTGACATGGCTGAAGACAGGATAAATAAGAAGGTCTTCATTTGGAGTAAACTACACAACTCTCCATGGGACAAAGAAATCTCTGCCATTTTTGAAGAAGCTGGTCTTCAGTATATTCACAGAAATAATCTACGATGTAAAATTAATGTAATTAAAAGCAAGCTCTCCTCTGGTTTTGAAAAAAAAAATGGGATAGAGATATTATGTTAAAACCAAAACTGCAAACTTATATTCAAATTAAGCAAAAATATGGCCCTGAAGTCTATGTCACATCACATGTATCAAGAAGCCAAAGATCATTAATTGCTCAGTTGCGAACAGGCATCCTTCCTCTGAATGTGGAAATCGGTAGATTTAGAAATATACAGGAGGAAAATAGACTGTGTGATTTGTGGGTTGGGAGAGATTGGGGATGAGATGCATTTTCTTTTGTACTGTACTTACTATGATGATTTGAGAGGGTTAATGTTTGATGAAATGTTTGTTAAAGAGCCGGAGAGTTTTTGGTGGACAGATTTTCAGAAATTGGAATGGCTGTTTAGTTTGGGGGTTTTTAAGTTAATTAATTTTGTTTCAAAAGCCTGGAAGAAAAGGCAGGATGGGTTATATGTTCAGTGATTATAGTATGTGCAAAATTTTTGTTTGTAATTTTTCTTTGAGTTGTGGTGCCATTGTATATGTTTGTATACGTTTATATGGAAGTATCTGGCATGTGTGTAATGGTGTCTTGTAAGCCCATGTGGGCTGGGCACGAGTGTGTATGACACCTTAATAAAAATATATTCATTCATTCATTCATCGTAAGAAGGTAGATTTACTTATAAACAGAGATACAATCAGGCTAAAATTTTTATGTTTATGATGATTAAATACAAACATATTTACATTTAGCATGCACAGTCTGTGGTATGTGGTAGCTAAATTTGCATTTCATGATTTTCTTTAATGGGCACATGTTATACAGATTTCCATGTTTTGTTTTGATTCAGGGATTTATTTTGAAATCTTTTGCAGTGCTTTAACATGCAAAGACACATCGATCCACTTCTGTCTTCCCATACTGCCGCACCACTGTGCATACTGAGTGAAAACGGGCAGTTTTATGCTCTGTCTCTTTAAGTACCCCTCCTGAATAGCCCACTCTACTCTGATTTGGCAGCTCCCACAGACTGTAAAACATAGGTGCTTGACCAAATGTTTGCTCACTTCATGGTGTATCTTACAGCAACATAGACAGAAAGTATTTGGTTTCTCATTAACTATGATGTTGGTTTCTAATCCTTTTAAACTAGTACTTTCACAGAGCTTCTAGAATTTCCTTTGACCCCCAGCAGATGCATGGAGTTTACATCAGGTATTGTTGGAGTAAAAGCAGCTCGCAAATGACTCCCCTGATTGTACTTCCCTTATTTTGTGAACCACATCAAGGCAGAATGTTTGCAAATATTATTTAATCAAGGCATTGTGGGTATTCATCCTGTCTTCTACTAGTGCTGGGTATCTTTCACACTGCTTGTTGAGCCATACAGTACTGGGGGGGGGGGGGCACAGGAAAGGGATGAGTCAGAACAAACTACAGAGAGTGTGTAATTACTGGTAAAGCACTGTATCTGCTCCTCAACTTCATCAGCCAGGGCAATAATTAAGACTAATTAGCAGGCACTGGGGAAACAGTCAAGCTTAAAAAACTTAATTAATGTGAAGGCCCATGATTCCCGGGTATAACAACTTCCAAAGCACCTGCTTAGCATGAGACAGCACATTAACTTAGAGTTCCTTGCAGGTCTCCATGCAGTTCACAGACACCCAGCAGAATCTTTAACTTGCTGTTGCAGTCTGTGATGACAGGGGAGATCTGAGGTGGTCATGCCAAAGCCAGATTGATCACTTGACAAATGTCTGTTTCATTTCTTAGCCATAACCCCAGTCATAAGCCAGAACACCTCTGTAGCTTCTAGCCGGCAGTTGTGTATTTAATGGATTATCACAGGGTGAACTTTTAGCACTATTGTTGCAATTAAAATTCATTACAAACCATTTGGGATACTTTGCTGCATTCTCTTCCTCTTCCTCTGGATTTTTTTGTTTGTTGTGTTGTCAAGTGCACTTTTATAACACAGCCACTGAATCCTTTTTTCAGTCAGGAAACTCTGTCTCCTCTAAATGTTCAGTTCTGGGGTCCTGCCATTGCCAAGTGAGGGCAAAGAAGAACTACTTAGTGAGTTGAGTGATGCAGTGGGAGCCAAGGTCAAGCAGAGGAGCAGGAATCAACAGCATTGATGTTCCTCCCACTGTGTTATCTGGGTCTGACAGACTGCTTAGTCAGAGGGAGGCAGCCCCCCCTCCCCCTCCCCCCAGCTCATTTAGAAAGATATTACCAAGTCATGTAGAGAGGATACCTGCTGAGCCAACCTTCCTCCCCCAATAAGAGGGAAAGAAAGAAAGATGCAGAACTGACCCAAAGAGGGCATCAAAGCAATGCTAAATGTTTAGCTAACCATGTTCATGTTTAAGTATTATTGTGCTACATGGACTCTTATGTATTAGGTGTTTCAGTTTTACTACTACATACTCTCATGGCAGTTTGTAACTATATGTCTTTCAGGCCCGGTATCCATTGATGATGGGAGGAGATGAACCCGCACAGGGAGTGAAGCTAGGGGCTTGAATGGTTTGACGCTGGCAGCTGTGTCTCACCTTTTGCACAACACGAATGGTGTGGTTGAGAGGTCAGTGTTTTTAGATCACATTAGATGCGATGTGACTCACTTCAGATGCTTGTTGAACACAGCAGAGGGCAACAGGTACCTCACAGGAGAACACACATTGCATCCTGATTGACAAGGTTGCAAGCTCTAATAAACATAAGCTACTATGAAACAAGGGCATACAAAAGCAAAGGAGAAGAAGGTTGAGAGCAAGAGGTCAAATGTTCTCAGTGGAGCACCAACAAATACAGACAGCTTGTCTCAGACTTAATTAAGCCTCAAGTATCATGGTAATACTGTATAAAGTATATGTTCAAATCTGAATAAAACCAGATGATGATTGGAGTCTATTACTGACACAATAGTTCTCCTCTTCCTCTTGAGTGATATATTAACTGGTTTGCCATGTCTCAACTCTGATATCTCATAACATGAATTTGTGCTCCTTTTGCAAATTGCTATAATCTTGGTGGCCTGTTTTCCTAGATTCTTCTCATGGTGCATGTGGCAGCAGGTGACAGGTTTAAATAGAATTTGCATCTGAAACTGGCAGGAATGTGAGCATGCTTTGTGGGGTNTGGGGGGGGGATGGCAAGAATATTGTTATAAAAAACAGAGGAAAAAAATGGAAGGCAATGCATTTGACCTTGGGAGCAGAGCTGAGAGGAGAAAGAAGGCAGATAGGATGGAAGGAGAGATCTAAAAAGATAAGGAGATAAAGGAAAGGACACAATATGCTGTCTTGTAAACAGCATATAGGTTTAGGAAGTCTCTGGGATTTAAAAAAAATTGTTACATAGTGTTTGGAAAATACCACAGGTTTGTGTATGAGTGGCATTTACTGTAGGCCAAGCCCTAAATGTTACAATAATACATTTTTATTTATACGTAACACACATTTCTCTAAACCACCCTGCGCCTGATAAGATGTAAATGACTGAAAACCTCAAAATTAATTACATTTTCTCTTTTCAGTGGAAATATAGTGACAACTGGGGAAACATTTTTGCAGTAAATAATGTATGTTTAAACTGCTCAACAGGATGGTTAGCTATCCAATTTCAAAGCTTTGTTTAGAATCATTTTGCATTCTACTAGGACATGAAGTGATTGCACTGCAAGTTCTGATGGATCTAGATCTATTGCTTAAAAAATTCTGTCACAGTTTATGTACCAGAGGCCCGCTGCTGTGTGCTTGTCATAATGAAACGGCACGTCTGATGACCTCTTTTCGTCCTTGATAGGGCAGAGACAACATTTTCTCAGGGTGTGTTTGTATGTTTACCCTCTTGCATGTATCTGGACAGGTAGGAAGTGTGGGCCAAAACAACCTCACTGAGGAACTGGTCTCTTTTTTTTTTTTTTTTTTNTTTTTTTTTTTTTTTTTTTGAGGAAGTGTTCTTAATGTGGTCATAAACTCTGGAGCGGTTCATTTGTGGTGGGAACATCATCCGAACTAGTTTTGAGGCAGCTACGCATATCAAGCTAACCCAAACTGTGTTTGTTTGACCATATTAAACTTTAACTGGTGCTGTGTTTTATGAATCCTGCCAGTCGTCTTAAATCACAGTCAGATTCTGCTTTCTGCGAGCATAGATTTGCTTGGTATTGTGTCTACCTCTAGGAACGTATGCCAGTTCTGTTGTAGTTCCGTGTGATTTTAGCTACCCCAGAGCACACTAACTCCTTCCTGTTTTACTTTTGTCACTCCTGCCACCAGACATGTCTGACCAATGAAAGACATGAGCCATCTCACATGACTTTTGTTGCTACATTTCGATTCGCTAAGAGTTTTTCTGTGTGAAACAAAATTAACCAAGAGTAAATGCAACAAAGTAATGAGTCATTCACTGATTCAGACAGGAGCAAATGAGCTACAGCTTTGAAAACCACCTAATCTTCGGTTGGGATCAATGGTCAGCTTCTGTAATGGAAACAGAAGGCAAATGTGCACAGTGTCAACAGGCTGGTTCTCATCAGCAGCCATTTTAGTTTATTAACAAACAAGACTAAACAACACAAAGTCAGACAAGTCTCCAATCATCTGACTCGGTTAATTGTGTTTGTAATGTGAAAATCCAGAAGGGCTTCAAATTTTCCACTAAACCATTTTGTATTCTCTTTAAATCTGAAAAGGCCATCTTGATGGCTCTGAAATTGGCAAAAGTAATAGTGGATGTTTTATCAAGTCACCAGAAAAGGTGGATTTTGTTCACTAGCCAAATCACGTTGGGTTAGGTTAACAGTGTTTGTTTTTTTTTCCTGGATTCTCTCTGATAGCGTGGGAAGATTGATCATACTCTCTTTCAAAGTCTGGCTCAGCTCCCTTCAGCTAAATACCGTATCATATGTTTATCCATTGTCTGTCTGCAGCTGGCCATTGGAATCATTATATCTCCTGGTGACTCCTCGTGACACCTTCATTACTAAAAACCTCCTCCGTCTTTGAACATTGATTGTACCACAGGCTTAATCTAAACACTATATAGTTCCTGCCAGAAAGCCTTTCAGCCTATTAGCAGTTTAGCTTTTTTCTCTCTTTCAGAACCATTCCATGTCAGACATTTGTCTCCCTTTCTTTCAGCCTGCCTCTTGTTGTAGTTGTGGCAGTAGGATTAAGGTTACAGTTGGGATTAGGAACACAGATGATTATGAGGTTTTTCAGCATTTTGTCTCATTTGTAAAACATACCTGAAGAACACTAGATGATTCATAAATAAAGAAAGCACCAGAGGGAAATAGCAGTTGCAGTAAATCCACATTAAATTCCACTTTAGAACCTTAGCAGCTGCAGGTCTCTAAAAGATCCCAATTCATGGCAAGATGGAAAAAAAAATGATATTGGATGAAGTGGCATCTCCACAGGGAATGTGTCACTAAATCAGTCACTTAAAAAACAAATAACATCAAACAAGTGCCAATAGCCTTGTCAGCAAAGGGACCATCATGAAGTCATTTTATATGCTGTACCTATATAGCTTTCACCTCTTCAATAAATAAGATACAGGGTTGGCATTAAATTGGAGAGGAATGTGCCTGTAATAAAAAATGGTTGAGTTATGAATCAAACTACGTTGAGCATTCATATAAGAAGGTGGGGAGAGAAATGAGCACGCTGGAGGTGCAGACAGATTTAAAATGCACTTGCTGTGTAATGATAAAGCATGGCTTCCCTAAAACTCAGGCTCTCCTCACTTTCTCTCCTTGTATACTTAGATCAAGTATTTGTCAGAACCTGTTTTGTGGGTATTTTGACTATTTCTTTTTCATGTAATTGTTTCATACTCAACAGCAGCCATGGCCCCCATTTTCAGTGGTAAAATTATGCTGAGCCCAGCATGAAAGGCACAGCAAACCAATAAGGAACTGAGGATGAAATTACTTACAAAAGAGAGAGAGAGAGAGAGAGAGAGAGAGAAATTCACACAGTACAGCCACGTGTGAGGATTTTGAAATTTGAAGGACAGCATGGGGGAGAACAAGAAGCAAGACGTGAAACTCAGATGGGTAGGAGTTAGAGAGATAGGAGAGTGAGATATGTGAAGGAAGTGAGAAAGAGAGAGGCAACAAGAAGAGGTGAAGGTTTTCCTTTTTATTGGACAAATCAGTCCCTATGAGTTCCTTCACCGCAGAGGTTTGTGTTGCACAAAAGCTACCTAAGTAACACAGACTAATCCTTCAATCCAGGGCTTGTGGAACGGGTGATAGATTTGTAAATGTGCCCTTTACAAATAAATCGGTTTCAACTTTTCTAGCTTCATATCAACTGCTTCTTCCTTCTGCTGCTTCCCTGCTTCCTTCTCTCTCCTTTTCCTTCTTTTTCCCTTTTACAGAATTCAGAAATGTGCCAGTACCTTGGTACATGAACTGGGTTGATGTTGAGCACCAGTAACCATATTTAACACATTCAGTTAATATAGCTTGTTCAGTTCCAGTTCATTTAACTTTTCTCCTTCCCTCCTTATTTCTTAGAGGAGTCTGTGGGATCCAGGGAAAAGGGGGATTAGTGTTTGGTTGGTTCATTTTGGCACCTCCAAAGAATCAAAGACTAATCCCGGTCTGGATGGTGCTGCTCTGTTTGCACTGCCTAACGCTGTAGAGGGAGGTGTAACAATGCCATGGAGATATGAGAAAAGAAACAGCCATGTAAGAGACTTTATCCTCAGCCATAGCACTAATTTCTCTTCAGTCCAGGTATCCGTGCTGCCTGTTTTCCAGGATTTACTCCAGTTTGGAATTATGAGGGTTAAAATCCCAGAAAAGGGGATAAACATCATTGGAGGGTTCTTTTAAATCTATGCAAAATTTTTTGATATATTAGTAATAACCACTGTTTTGAATGCATCCTGGCAGTTGCAGGGGCTCTCAGTAGGTTTCATAATCAGTAAGTGATGTTCATTTGTGTTAGCACAGAAAAACAAGTGTGGCAAGTATTCCCAATGCAAAAGAAATTACAAAATCACTTAAGGCTGTGCATTAAAGATTGCCTAATGATGTATTTGGAACTATCCTTAGTTTACCGTGTCCAGCAATTTGTTAGTGTTGTACACAGTCTGTGTGTGTGTGTGTGTGTGTGTGTGTGTGTGTGTGTGTCTGCATGTCAGTGAGTGTGTGCTTATTCTGCCGTGTTTATTCATTTGTTGGCCTTTTTGGGTTAAGTGGATGATTGCGTGGAGAGTTTGGGATGGAGGGCTTGCTGCTTATTGAGCTCTCTTTTTACTCTGTTTAGCAGCAGTGAGGATATATGCTCATGCTCTCACACACACACACACACACACACACACACACACACACACACACACACACACANCTTTGTATGATGCTCTCATTCACACACACACACACACACACACACACACAGTTACACACAAACACAGAGACAGTAATCAGAGCCCCCTGAAAGCTGATGAACAGGCCATAATTCATGGGCTGTTCTCTGACTGGACTTGGACCTTGTTTAATAGGAAGACTGTTGGCAATTTCTAACTTGTCTGTGTGTTTTTGCACTTTTTACTGGTCTGGAAGTCAGTAAAGTTCAAACCTGCTGATTGAATTGGGGTATAGTAAAGGATTTTTATGGGCTGTAGCATTTTTTTTTCCTGACTTTCAAAGGGCTTCGTTTACAGAGGAATGGGAGTTACTGACGATAGCAAAGTGAAAAAAAAGAAAGAAATGAAAACAAGGTGTTTTACACAGCTAAAATTTTTGTTTTTAACATCAGTTAAATATGTACACTTTAACCTTTTATATAATCTCTGTTATCACAAAAATATCTTCCATTGTGTCTGTTAGCATTACACATTTATGCCGTTTCAGCGTGTTTATTGGATGACTTTTGGGACGAAAAAAAAAAATTACAGCCCTCACCTACATACATGAGATTTGGACAGTGGAAGTGGACAGACAGCTATTGTTGGCCAGTTGGAGCCAGATGAAGGATACAATTACAAAGTTTATATACCTATCCAATCACAAATCATTTACATAAGAGAATCATGTTTCTAATCCTGCTTTTGTGGCTCTATTTAAACTTTTAAGAATTTTTCAAATACCTACTATAGATAGTAACAACAAGAATATAAACCCAGTGTCTTCCCCCCCGAGATACTGCACTGGGTAACACCAACCCTAATGATGCCACTGATGATGAATGACATGTCATGGTCTTGTGTACCAGGCTACTTAACATGTCATGCTGTGCAGTATGTGACACTAAATTCAAGCCTAATACAGTTACATGATGAATAACACTTATAAAACAATGCAACAGTTTAGTGCCACATATTCAAGAAGTTTGCCTTTTGCAAGCACAAACAATGATGAGGTTATGTCATTGGCAACTGGCAAATAAGTAAGAATCAGTTTAAAGCATGATGCATGCTTCATATGGAAGCAAGAACCATAGCTTTCATGGTTCTCTGCTTTCATGATGACCATACGTGACAATCTCTATGCTTAACACATTGTGAGAGCCAGGACAGCAGTATGGAAGACTCTTTAGCTCCACCAGGATCCCCAACGTCTAGGTTTGGTCTTCTAGCCTTCACATATCAGTCTCATAGATTTTTCACTTAATGTGACAGGAATGTTCCTTGGACCTCAGAGAATGGGTTATGTCCTGCCATTTTGCAGTATTTATAATCTCCCATGAAGAAATCGTATTGGTCCTGGTACTTTGTCACTTCGTCTGCCAGTTGCTTGTCAAAGTTGTTCACCATTGTTTGTTTTTCTGTCCCCTTCTCTCTCTGTGTCCTTGCTCCGTGCCTCTTCACTTGGCCAGCAGGTGATGAAGGCACATTTGTTATCGACATTGTTTCAAATTTTGAGTCACACGACCTCACAAGCGACCTTGAAACGTGACCTTTGCAGGAGGCCATTTTATGTTTTCTTCCACTGTTGCATCTGTGTGAAGTATAAGAGAGGAGGAGAGAAGTTTAAGAGATTGCAGAGATGAGGTCTAAGCTGCACCTTTGCAATGATGGTACTTGTACTTAATGACAAAAATCTTATTTTTCCAAATTAATTAAAAAAATCATATACGGAAATATACTGTAGCCTTTTACATAACCAGTGTTTCCACTGGTTATGTAAAATGTGTTGGCAGTCTCAAAAACTACTTAAATAACTGGTCCAGGCCTGAATCTAATTTCACGGCCTTGGCACAGACCAAAACTAGCTGAAGGTTTCCAAATAACTGAGTGAGTTGGCTATGTGGACCAGTGGATTTAATATGCTCCACACAATATCTCTTTAATTAGCAGGACAATGGGCTTCAGCACAGCTACATTTCTTCATGCCTGAACAAATCCTAATTTCAATACGTTTTATTCAGCTGTGGTTGATTGTGTTCAATACCAATTAAGATATCATACACCTTTCCAGGCAAGAATCTGGAATCTGCATCAACAAGTCTGCATCAACAATACTTGAATTCTAAATCAATTTGCTGCTTTTGAAGCTGAATTAAAAAATGGAAATAGTCCATTCATAGTAAATGATGTAATAAGGCCAACTAAACTGTACCCAGTAATTTAACTGTTGTTTCATTCAAATGAAGCATGCACTTTCCTCTGGGGTTGGATGATTATCACAGGGTGTTTCATTGTAGCTTTATGGTCCAATGCGTGTCTGGCTGATGGGGTTCAGCCAGACAGTTATTCTATATTGCTAATGTATCTATTTAGACAAAAATCAGCTACCTACCACATGCACAGTCCACATCCTCAGGGAATGAAATGGGCCATTTAAAAAATTTTTTTAGCTTGGTATTACAAGCAAACGAGATTCTGTCATCTAATTTCTTGCATAAAGACACTGAAAATCATTTCAGTCAGTGCTTAAAGGAACTTAAAGGAGGAGCAAAATGATAATGCGCAACTCATGTAATAGTGTTTCTGTCCTCTGAGTTTGTGGTTCTCTCTTCCTCTCCGATTGCTTTTCCTCTCCGTCTGACCCTCTCTTCTTCTTCTAAGTCTCCAGTCCTTCTTCCATCCCCCTCTCTGCAGCCCTCTGATCACGTTTAATTCCCCACCTGCTCTCCCTAGATTAACTTCTCTGTGTAATCCCATTAAGGGCCTTGTGTTTCTGCCTAGCACTCATTACTCCTCCACCACTCTACAGCTAAGTGTGGAAGTGACTCAGGCCTGACATTCAGCTCCTCACTGAGTCCATTCTCAGCTCTCCATGCTTTCTCGTATTGCAGTTCCAAGTGACCTCCAGTCCTTAATTTATCTCACTTTTTCCTCATGAATGGAAAGTTTTGAGTCAAGTCATCAAGAAAGGGAAGAGCAGAGATGTACTGCTTGTTTTTTGTATTAGGAAATACCTTAAAGATATGTTGAGATTTGTTTCTGTCACATTGATTTAGAGAAGTGGGAAATTGTCCATATTGTACATCGGTTAGGCCTTGCTTATTGAATCAATGGATAATCACAAAATTTGCTTTTGAGGGAATGAGGGAAGTGATAAATTGCTGTCATAAATTTTTGGAAGTGGATTCTGCTGCTGACCACACAGTTGGGGGGAGAATGCCAAGAAACTTTCAAACACATTTCTTTTAAGAGAAAGATTGGGATATGGGTATGGAATCCACAGCTTTAATAAACTCCCTGCTATTGTGTAATACAATAAGCATTTATCAGCTTGTGTTTCTCAGCCACTTTCTCTAATGGCTGAGTGCCAACTCCCATTATCTTTCCTATATATCTTTAGCTGTATGGTGTATTTGCCACAGTCTGAGCAAGAATTTCATGTGTTAACAGCAAGATGTGTGATAGAAACTT
The DNA here is from genome assembly GCA_014773175.1 of Lucifuga dentata. Classification (NCBI taxonomy): domain Eukaryota; kingdom Metazoa; phylum Chordata; class Actinopteri; order Ophidiiformes; family Bythitidae; genus Lucifuga; species Lucifuga dentata. Next base: position 114,249 of record VXCM01001433.1, on the reverse strand, counting down.
ATCTAGCATACGACTGAGTTGCTATCGTGGCTCCCAGTTTGCACTTTGGTCGCGCAGGAACGTTCTGCTGGGTCACTACCGTCCTTTACATTCCTGCACTGTGAACACGATAAATCTTCTGTGTTATTCCCTGTGTGTCTGGGTTGCTGTTGTACTTTCTTTGATAGATTCTTGGACTGACAAAACACTAAAGTGTTTACTGCAGACTACATGAGTGAGTTTATGTGCAGCAGGAGACCAGTGAGAAGTGTGTCATTATTAAAACCTGACATAATGTTGTCGTCTTCTGCAATCTTCCAAGTTTGGCAGACAGTAGAAGAACTGAAACATTGGAGGATGTTTGCTCACCTCAGAAAGTTTTACTGACGTACTCTTGTACCGTGTACATATATTTGGGGCGATGAGAGTCTGTCTTGTTTTCCTGGGATGCAGCAGAGCACTTTAAATGTTATTTAATGGGAAGATGCCTGAAACACGTCCCTGTTGGACCAGCAGCCAGCAACTAACTCCTGCTGTCTTTAAAGTATGGGCCAGCAGGAGCACTCGTTTCCCCGAGCATCATTAATCTTACTTTCCCTCACCCTGTCCTCCTACCACCTCCGTCTCCCCCAGGCTCTCGTTTACCTCATTGGCTTCTTTGCTTCTTCAAAGAACATGCGCATGAATACAGCACACATTCACACTCTTTCATCATCTCTCTCTCTCTTTCTCTTTCTCTCCCATTCTCTTGCTCTACTCTCCCAAGTTGCAGCAGACTGTAGAAAGTAGAAAGTAAATGAGCATCCATCTGAGATAGATCAGACAGGCCCAGGTCAGAGAAGAACTTCTATACAGGCACAAACTGCGATTAAATGGAAGAAGGGAGGGAGCACACCTTAACTTCAGCTTCATGACTCAGCACCTGAGCTCTGGACATGATCACACACTGTAAAATGTGACAAGTTGATCTTACTTAAAAAAAAATATAGGAAACCGATTGCCTTGAAAAGGATAAGTAAATATAACTATACAGTCATAAGTTCAAGTAGACAAAGTAAACATAACTTAAGACTAATAGTTATATTTACTTACCTTTTTCAAGGCAATCGGTTTCCTAGATTTTTTTTAAGTAAGATCAACTTGGCACATTTTACAGTGCATACACACAAACGTGTACATGTACTCAACATGCAGTAAGTCATGGTCAAACGTGTAGCATATATGAATGCACTTCCTTTCCCTGTGTGCGTTGTTCTCTCTTTCTTCCTGCTCCATAACAGATGAAGAAAAAAAGAAGTGTGTTCAAATAAAATGTCAAGAGTTGCATAACTGCCAACTCTGTTGAAACAAACCGGTTAGATGATTTTTGTTTGAGTTGATTTTGGAAGACGCAGCTTCTCTGTTTCACAGTGCCACAACATCTGTCCCTGCACTCACTCACAGAGCCAAGGCCCAAGCTTTTATTGGTTAAGTATAGATAATATAAGCCTGCTGGCTGGCAGATAGCAGGCATTTGCTTTGGCAACTCAGTAGGCAGATACATAATGTCTGAGGGATTCCATCCATTTCATGAACACTGTAAGGATATATTTGTCTTTCTGAATGTGATAGGCTCTCAGAGGAAGCATGTTCATCAGACTAAATGCTTGGTTAAGGAGCAGCGCCGCCTGGAATGATCACACATTGCTCTTCCCCCCAAAAAACACATAATTATTTGTTAACAAATACATTTCTACATTTTACCTTTTATCCCTTTGACTGTGCAAGGATTTTTCAAATATGAAACATCAGTATTGGTTACTTTTGATTGGTTATTAGAAAATCAAAAAAAAATAGTAATAGTAAAAATCAAATAAATAAAATACAATAAATAATAAATAATAAATAAATAAAATAGTAAAAATCAAATTTGCTGCTTTTCTGATACCTAATTCCTTTGTAACAACCATTGGCTTTAAAAAATATTTTATTACTGTGATGCTTTGGTGTGAATTATTTATTATGAATCAATTTGAAAACCATTACTGTTAAAGTACACTGCAGATGTATCTTTCAATTTCTGTCATTTCCATTTTTAGTCCACATAGTCCATATTGTTTACTCCATTAAGAAACATCACGCAGGTGAAGAGAAATGAAGGGGCCGCAATATGCAATTTTCTTGGAATCCTTTTTAAAACATTTGCCTTTGAAAAATGATGGGGCTGAAATTGTAAAAACACATTACAATTTCACAGCAGTATTAAATCGTGATTTTGTATTGTGTGTTACTGCATTTGGTTCATGGATATACTTAGTGTTCAGCTCAGACTGTGCAGTAAGAAAAAATTTCTTTGAGGTTCTTCAGGTTAATTATCAGGGCGCACAATGGCTAGGTAGTTAGAACTGTTGCCTCACAGCAAGAAGGGTTTGAATCCTTTCTGAATGGAGTTTGCAGCTGTACATCTATTGAGGGTTTCCTGCTTCCTGTTGGGCAATTTGCTTTCCTCACACAGTTCAATACATGTAGGTTAGGTGAACCAGAATTTCTAAATTGCCCATAGCTGCAAATGCGAGCAGGAAAGAGTTTGTATGTGTGTTAGCCGTGTGATAGACTGCAAACTGTCCAGTGTGAACTTAATCAACACTACACCCATACATGTATTGTATTCTGTGGTATGAAGTGACAAAATAAGTACCAAATAAATTAGATCACATTCCAGCAAACAGATCAATGCAACACCATCACTTTACCTATAATTTCCGTAATTTTTAGACTGTATTTTGGAATGGAATCAAGTGAACTGAAATGCTCCAGCAGAAATGGTGAGAAGCAAAGGACGAATTTAGAGTTAAAATGTACAAGCAAGCATCTCACTAAGCAGAAGGAATAACATGACTATGTGAGGAATATTACACATACACATAGAATGAGATCTGTTCATGATATAATGTGTCTGCCAGTATTAAAAAAGAAGGAGGTTTTTGTTTGTGGCCTTGTTGGTTTATTTGTTAAATGATTTGCAGTTACATCCTGAGGTAAATAGAGCTTTTGTTCCAGGTGAGGCAAGCAATCTTGTTCGTTCAATCATTGTCCATTCTCTCTCTCTCTCTCTCTCTCTCTCTCTCTCTCTCTCTCTCTCTCTCCTTCCTTCCTCTTCATGTAAGATCTTCACAAAGACACACATTGAATATGGTTATACCTTCCAATCACTCAGACCTTGGATTTGCCATTGTAGTAAAGATAAATAGTGTCACTGATTGTGATTGGATGAACTCATGTCCATTATTGTTGTGTTTCATTTTTGCATCTCACATCCATTTGCCTTGCGACCTTGATGGTTTATTGTTATATGTGATGTGAAAAGGTGGGGGCATTCTATTCAAAACATCTAGACTCACAGCAGTACACTTACTGGCAATGCTATTGAGAGCCAGAAGGCTGAAGAACATGTGACTAATTAATTTCCTCCCTCGTAAAGAAGCAACAATCAAAACTCTCTAGTACTGCACAACCATTGCCTGTTACAAGTCATAATGCGCAATTTTTTACCTATTATCAAGCCAGGTGGATGGAAAAAGCTTATTTCCTGCTTTACTTATATCTTATTTGTGCACCTAATATAGAATTTTTATTTGCTGTGGCTTATAGGGATAACATACTGTATATAGTCCTTTGGCTCTTGAACCTTGCATGCTCCTGTCTCTAATTACAGTTGTATAGTTTCGATATGAAACCAAAAAATCTCAAATATACCTTAAGGAGCGAGTATTAAAACATAGGCATACATTTAAAAATAGGTCAGGATGAAAGGTTAAAAGGGTTGCAGAGGTGAGGGATGAGCTACAGTTAAGCTTGCAATGGAGGATTCAGGCTGTGGATTCAGGATTCAGGCTGTCGAGAACAACTTAGGTTATGATGAAGGCTAAAGGGCAACTGAAGGCCAGTAGAGAGGAGTTAAAACAGCAATAAAAGGATAAAGTTGCATAAGATAAAAATGTAAATGAAGTGACTCATGAAACAAAACAATCACCGCTGGCTATATGTAAAACTTCTCCAGGACTGAGGGATTTTTGAGTGGATGGGGTATATGCAGATGCTTGTAAGATGATGAATAAACCAGGATTTAGACATAGGATAAATATGTCTAAAGCTTATTGGTATTGGCTTGGTTATTGGTATTTTCCAAAGGCTGTAAACAAATATGTAGGTTATGGAGGGAGGTAATGACTGCCTGTAGAGAGAGAGCCACATCAGCATGCGTTGATTGCTCTTTGCTTTTGCTAAGAAGCATGAGGTGGAAAAGACATTTTTGGTTCTCCTCCATTCACAAGATGGTTTGGGATCCAGTGCTGGTTTGGCAGGTTTGGACTAGTCTTGTGTAAGTGAAGGGGTGACTTGAGGAACCCTGAGTGGACGAGGCTGCTGACATGAGCCAAATCTGGGAGCTGACATGCATCTAGACCAAGAATTGTATTTATATTTTGTGCTGACAGATGCTGCAATATGGAAGATGCATTTGTCACTTGCTGAGGAGGAGTATGAGAACTCTTGGTGCCAGCCGGCGATGTGTCAGACGATATCTCTGGAATCCTCACCCATAATCACCCCTCATCCAGAAAGTCATTGCTTGAGTCAGACATAATATAAAAAGATGCAAGAAAACACAAAATACAGTAGCAAGTGGTCATCTTCTGAATGCTGACTAAGAAGAGGCAACAGACAGACATTTCATGCTGCCCTGCACTAGATTACCTCTGTAATTAGAATATCTTTGCAAACCAACAGGCATTTAGTAATATCCACCCTTTCCTGAATTGGTGTGTCCTTTTTTTCCTTTTGATTGTTTTGTTGTTTTCATCATCAACAGTTGCCTCTCCGATTATGGGGGGGTTGGCTGGGGAGGGGGTTGAATCATTAAAAATCCATTGTCTGAATGAACAAGCAACTTCAAAAGCTTGGCAACTCTGCCAGGCCATCATCCAATGAGTGCAATTAATGCTCCGAGTGGCTCCTAATAACACAGTGGAGTGGGGAGGGAGGAGAGAGAGAGAGAGAGAGAGAGAGAGAGAGAGAGAGAGAGAGACTTTATGGCTTTATGGCTCCTGCCTTATTATGAGTAAATCACAGGAGGCTTTACAGGAACCTTTTCCTGCAGTGCTTTACAAAAACCAGACTTTAATTGCCAAGAGGACAAGCACCAAAGCTGACATCAGTACTTACATGCTCCCTCAGTACTGCATTATTGCCTGATACATGTCTACAAGCAGTAGAAAATACTGTCTACAAACAGTAGAAAATACTTTTTGGGCTTCTAAGATGCTTCTAAGAATCCAAAATGTGGGCTCCCCAACGGCATTTTGATTGGCCATTTTTTGGTTGTGTTTGGATGAAAGTTTGAAGAACACTATTGTTAGTATTGTCCTCTCCTTTTTTCAGTGAGAAAAAAAAAAAAAGTGTGGATATAAGCAGCCAAAATAAGCTTCCTTCAGAGTGCTTACTACCCATTTCTATTGATTTTTAACAATGCATACACATGCATGCACCATTGCAACATGAGTAGTGTTGCCTGCATACTTGCATACGATTTTATGTCTATCTGACCGCAGGATTAAATACTTTATCCACCAGGGATGATGTGAGCGTAGAAACATAACTGATCTTAAAAAGTACTTGAGATTTTCCTCAACAGTGCAAAAAGAAGATGGTGATAATCAATGAGATCGGCATTTAACTTATTATACTAAAGGGAAAGAAACTGTGGCAAAAAAAGGAGATGTGTATGTGAGACCATTAAACAAGTCCCAATGTGCTCAAGCTGCTCCTAGAAACTTTCAGTTGCTGTCAAATCAAATGACTAAAGAAAAAGACAAAAAACAAATGAAGAGCACATTGGAATAAGAATTTAAAAAAATGAAGTTAGTGAAATAATTTACCCACAGCTTTAATCTCTTCATTTTACCTATGTAATTTACAAACCATAAATTGCTTGTACCTATGGCCAAAGAATGTGAGAATGTAGATCGTATAATGCCAGTTTTCAACTCTCTTTAATCTGCTGCCATTGATGTAAGCTGATGGCACTTAAGCATGCTGAATTCCTAAGAGGAAGCAGAGAAATAGGCTGCACTGAAAGCAGCAAAAGTGCATGCTGGAAGAGAATAGAAAACAGAACTGACAAGGTGTGTAATGACAACAGAAGCAAAGGAGAAGATTCAAAAAATATAAAAATGCATATATAAAGAGTAGGCCTATAGATGTAATGAGTCTTAGGTGTGTAGAAGGACAGAGGGATTTAATCTTATAAAGGGGAGCATGTGTATGTTTGTAAGAGTATGTGTTGGTGGGATTGGTTTGGGGAGCAGGAGACACATCTTAATTGGCTGAATTAGCAAGATGCTTTACCGGGTTCACTCATGGCAGGAGGGGAAATTCTTAAATAAGTAAGTAACACTAAAGGCTTAACTGCAGGGATACAGTGACGGGCACAAACAAAAGCAATAAGTGGTAAATAGTGACACATCTGCTTAAGCAGTGGTGTTAGTACACCATGACAGCTGGGAATTACATGATGCACAGGCTTGATTCAAGGATCCTCCTTGAAAAGCATTGTATCTGTATCTTCTGTATCTATTGTGGGGAATGTAGCTGACATTGGAGCATTTCTTTGCGTGCTGCTCAAAAGAATGAATTGACTTTGTCATGTTGTTCACTGTCATTCATTATTAAACCCTCTTGTTTGCTATTTGCCTCAGGGGCAAAGCTTTTCTTGCTTTTAATAACCATTGTGCTGGTGCTCCGGGTCTTGCTGTTATTTTGTTTGGTCCAATGGTGGAATGGATGGTGGAAATAAATAAATGAAGAGGAGCACCAGCTTCTCTCTCATTTCTGCTCATTTCTCCAACTGTGTTTTATTTTTTTTTTTTCCATCTCTGACAGGAAGTCTAATCCTTACTGACCAATATTCAGTATGGGAAAAAAACAGTGTTCAAACAGTCTGACAGCACAACTTCTAACTCTTAGAATGAGGATGTGAGTGAGGAATAGAGAGATGAATGTGGGAAGGAGGGATGGACAGAAGGGAGTGAGGAAATATGTCTGTCTCCCTGCCTCTTTTTGTCTCATTTTCTCAGGAGCAGGAAGGCTCTGGCTATCAGTGCTCCCCTCTAACCGGTACTTCAGATCATCCATTATGAAACAAAAGCTCTTTAACTTGTCTTTTTTCTTCTGCAGCCATTAGCCTGTACTGCAGTAAGGCCATAGCTAGAAAGCACCATGCCCGTCATTTGCTTTGGATAAAAACAACCACAAAGTGTCATAGTAATGAGTTAAAATGTATGCTACACCCCTATATACTATATACAGCACTATACTGTATACAGCACTGCCCCAGTTATGTATAAAAGCAGACACCCTACCAGTCCACTTTATCATCTGCAAAGTCAGTGGATGTTTTCTGCTCTACTTTAAATAGCACAACAAAAGACAGAAGAAAAACTTTGTCTTCTCACTGGTCTCTTCTTATGAAGTCTAACACTCTCCTCACTTGTTCAAACTCCCTGTTCATACACTCGCCTCTTTCTGGGCTCTATATTTGGTTAAGAGATGGCTGTGCGACACTGAGCTCTCCTGCTGTTGATGCTGATGTTAATGGAAGATGGAGTGACTAGGCTGGACAGACAGGAGGTTCCCCGCTGTGATTGCTGAACTGCAGCTTATTGAAGTTCTACCCAAAACACTTTGTGATCAGTTTGTTGCCTCCTCCAAGGAGATTATGTTCTGTGTGTGTGTCTGTTTTTCTGTTATCAGGATATCTAAAAAACTGTTGTTGTAGGTTAGGCTGTGGACCATGGAACAAGTGAATCGTTTTTTAATTGTAGCGCTGGACCTAATAGCGCCACCATGTGGTCATTTATAAGGCACTTACTGTTTTGGCTTTGCCTTTTGCCTTCTTCTATCGCACTTTTATACAAAATAGTTTTCCACCAATTTTAATTTGAGCTGGTTTCACAAAGAGCACAAAAGTTTTTTCTGAGATACATCATCCATCTTTCATGTACTTGCTGTATTCTTGTGGATGTAGTTTATCTGACGGAAACAGACAGCACTTGTACACACAGCACAACTGCAACCATGGTCAAATTATGAGAAGGCCTATAGGTGGCACTATAGCAGTAAATTTAAATGGCCATAGCTCAGTGATCATAAGTCTACCTTGAAACTGCACATATCATGTATGTACAAAGCCCTAATATTCTGGGATATGTCATGACTGTCATTATTTTAGTAGAATGATTTTCTGTCTCTTGGCTTATTTTGATCTAGATATCTCAAGGTGTATTAGGATTTTTTTTTTTTTTTTTTTTTTTTTTTTTTTTTTTTGTTTTTTACGTTTTCATTAATAAAACATTTAGAAGATTGTTCCTGACTTCAAACCAACAAATGAAAGATAAAATTATGTTCTTTAATGTAAGAATGGTCAACAAATAGTCAAAATCAGAGAATTTCCTTCTTGAAGGGCTAATGTCAGTGTGCAGCAACTGGACTTACAATTCAGCTGGAAAAGCTACCACACCACAATGTATTTCAGAATCGCTATGTCAAAAATGACTGTCACATCCAGTCCACGGGCAGAGCAGGTCCTGACAGAACACTCTGCAGGTGGGCATGGAGACAGCCACAGCAGGTGTCTTGACTTATCTGGTAGAAGAAGAAGGTGCTGGAGGTGGGAGCCTATAAGACAAGCAAAAGTGAGAATGAGGAATGGGAAAACTTTTAAATAGAAGCAGCTGCAGTGCTCTGAAACAACAGAGCAAGCTAACACATGGCCCTTATATTCTAACAAACTTAGTCAATCAAAAGACTTGACACAAGGACATTTATTAAACATTACATTTGAATTGAGCTTTAGCCCAACTTTCTGCTTTGGTTGTGTCCCAGATACTTCCAAGATCCTCTTCTTAGAATTGTAATGTTGGGCAACAGTGAAGGTCACAAAATAAAGAATCAGTCTTATCATTAAAGTTCGGTAATAACTTCCAATTACCTTCTCATATTCAAGCTCACAGATATGTTGTGCCATTGTGCCATTGTAGGATCAAAGAGGAATGTGAGAACTAAGCAGGTTTTTTTCTTTTCTTTTTTTTTCATACAGAGATGGAGTGGTTGGTGTAAATAATTAGAACACAAGTACAGATGTACAACTGAAAAGAGGATTAGTGATGTGTCAAATCAAGACAACAGGATATTCATGAAAAAGAAATTACATTTCCTCTTCAGTTGTGTTTCTGTTCCTTCAAAAGTATAATGATTTATCAGATTTTGTTTTCATTCCACAAGCCAATTACTTCCTCTGCCCAGGGCTCAATGGCCACTCTTTATTTCCAACACCCTGGCCCTTTCTATGTGATATGCCCCTTATCTCTCGTGTCCTCCTTTTCAATAACCTGTGTGATTAGGCTTGACCCTATAGGGCCTCAAAGGTGCCTAAGCTTGAGTTTATTTGTATTCTTAGCACCCAACATAGATTGTGTTAGCACATGCAGTTGCAGTTGCATCCTGCTGAAGTTTGAAGTTTGTTTGTGTTCTGAGGTGGTGTGTTTAAAGAAATATTCTGTATTATCCAGCAAAGCTTCACTTCTTCAGGGAGGTAAATGTTTGCTATGGCACTGTCAGGGTGCGTACAGTTCTGTTTACAGGCTCAGCCTCCCATATTTTACCAAATTTGATTAGAAATCCTATTTTGAGTCCCTGCACTACCAACTTCATGTTTCTCAATAGAGGATGATATAATGAAGCTAAAAAGAAAGAAAGAAAGAAAAAATGCACGAAAATAGATGGAACAGAGGAAAACACTGAACATAAGTAAAGGAGATTAGGGGTTGGAATTGAATAAAGAATTATCATAATTAAAGAACCAAGTGCTTTTTTTTAACCAAATAAATATGACCATCAGGCAGACAAACTGCCAAATGTAAAACCAACTAACCAGTCCTCACTGATTTTTACCAGAACCACCAATGCCTACCAACAGAGATAACATGCTTAACTTTTGGCATGTGAAATGGGGACAGTCATGGTTTAGTCGAATGAGGGAGAAAATGTTAACTTAATACATGTAGATAAGGCTGGAAAGGAGGGTGGAGAGAGAGAGAGAGAGAGAGAGAGAGAGAGAGAGAGAGAGAGAGAGAAATGAACAATAGATATGAAATGGAGATGATAAAGTGAAGAGAGAAAGATTTTATCTAATTAATTATGGCCAAATTGTCAAGCATGAAAAAATAAGTGATAGTAAATATAGTGAAGTACTGGCAATGCTCCGAACACTCCAGGTCTGTTTACAATTTGCATGACTAAAGGATGAGACAGTCCTAAATCAAGCTAAACAAAGGTATATACATCAACAAATAGCACACAAATGTAGATGTATTGTGTAAATACACCTGCACAGGTAGGTGAATTTAAACAATTTCCTGCTTGGAGGCTGTTTAATAATGTGCTTGTTGTATAAGACACAATGCTGCATTTAGTGCCTTCACTGAGTGGCAAAAAAATAGAAGTGAAGAGGCTCATTATTATGCATAATGCATTGCTAATGAAGGCATTTTGTTGCACTTATGGAAAAGACTTTCCAAAACAATGTTGGGATGCTTCCGAGGACAACAAAGAAAAGAGAGTGTGGGGCAGTGGGATATTAATTCATCCTCACTGTGATTCAGCCCTGCACTATTTGTTATGCTGCATGGTAAACTGTGGTTCTCCACATATTCTTCAGAGGACTAAAGGCTCCTCCTGGAATCAGCCTAACAGAAGCATGATTAAAACCACATACCACATGTTTTTTACAGGGTTACTTTTGTACTTGTTAAACAGTATTTACAAGCTGCCTGGTGACTCCACGTGCGGTGTATTTGTTTTGTGGTTTTCACACTATAGCTCCTTTTCCATCACATTAAATTTCATTCATTCATTAATTTATACAGTCATTAATTAATTCATTCATTCATTCATTCATTCAATGGACAAGGTATGCTGCAACCATGAAAAGAATATATTAAAAGTCCAACCCTTATATTTTTTCTCAGTAAGTGCAGGGAGCAATGCTTGAGGTTGCCATGCTAACTTATGAGGCATTCAAACAAATCACAGCTGCATTTCTTTCTTTTTGGTAAATCTAATCTATGAACATTGCCTTGAAAAAGTTCAAGTACATATTCATTAACATCTAATTTTCTGTATGTCGTAGAGGTAAATCACTTAAAGCTCACGTAAAAGCAATAGCAACCACAAGTATCTTCTTTCCTTCTTTCAGCACTCTTTTCAGTGATCCTGAGGTTGCTAAGGCTGAATTCATTACATTACAGGCACACAAATGAATAAATACTCAAAATGTTCTGCACATCTTGCGTCCAACATATCTAAACAGATTCAGAGTAATGAGTGGATTGGCATACACATCACTCTATTTTGCCATTTAGAGTGGGAGTGCAGCAAGTTTGGATCTGGCAAAGCTAATGTTCTGGGCCTTAGATCAAAGATACTAAGGATGAGGTTGTGGGTTCCACACCCTGATGTCAGTGGTGCTGCAGGCTGTGGCACAGATATGAGCATGTGAATATGTGTGTGTATCTGTGTGTGTTTTTTATTTTTGTGGAGGAGAGAGAGGAAGAGAGATGAGCTACTGTCATAGACCTTTCCGAAGCCCACCTGTCACAGACACCACGGGCAGTGATTAATGAGATGCGGTGTGCATGTGTGCCACAGTATGTGGGTTTGTTTGAGGATGATTGTGTGCAAAGATGGGCAGCATTTCACATCTATGTATGTGAAGTAGTTAATGAATGAATAGAATCTCCATCTACTTTTTGTTTATTTGAGTTCTTTATCAATATATTTTTCTGCCTGGATTGCACGTGTTGTACAACTCATGTACATAAATGTACATGAGTTGATACATAAATGCATCCTGCTGCATATTTGCAGTATTTACACATCTAGCACAGTTCAGGAATGAGTCTGCATGTGTTTGTGTGGCCTGTGTGTGTGTGTGTGTGTGTGTGTGTGTGTGTGTGTGTGTGTGTGTGTGTGTGTGTTGACATTGCCACAGTGTGTGTACAGCTCTAAAGTAAACTGATTTACAAGTACAATTTGCTATGCTGGGCTGCCAAATTACCTGTCTGGAATAGTTTATAGGGACTTAAAAAATCATTTTCACAAACTTCCTGCATTTTGTCACTATTAATGTAGCTTCACTCATCCTTCGTGTATTTTTTTTTGAAGTCTCAGTGTTTTATTGTCTTTGTTATAAACCTCAAAGAGCTAATATGAGAATCAGGCAAAAAAAAAAAAAAANGAAAAAAAAAAAAAAATACAGGTTTCTTTGCCAGATTCCTCACAGAGCAGTTTGGTCAATGCACTTAGGTTTAGATGTCTTTATGTACTGAAACTGGCATTACAAACCATTTGGAAGCATCTAATTTTCTATGTGTATCAAATAAACTAACCATTCTGCAAGAAGGCAAGCAGCAAATACTGCTGCAAAGGATATTTTTTGGTCTATGTTTACACAATTTCAAGTATTCCTATGATCATCTTATGCCAATAAAATGAAGCTATAATTTTAACTAGAAAAAACTCAATTTGGATTTTTAAGACACAGAAAATGAGATGTTAATGATTTAAAGACTAGTTCCAGTGATGATGTGTTCTGAAGTCTGAGTGAGTTATTGTCTTTCATTGCATGTAGCCTGTTTGATTTACTGTACAATAATCTATCTCCAGCAGGAGCTAACCCCCAGTGGACTTGTCATGACTGAGCATGACAGTCCACACGGCATCTTATATTTCTCAAGACTGGCTGTGGCACTGTCTGAGAAGAGCTATCTGCAGCTGCTGCTTCGTGTTCCTCTTATACACTTGTCCCCAATACTCTACCTCTCTTTTCCCTTTTCCACTTTTCTGTCATTTCCCACTCTCTTCATCTCACCTGTCTTTCTTCTCATCCATCATTTAATATCCTCATACAGCCTTGTTCCCTCATTCATAAATGCCTATTTCCAGCATCTTTTCTTGTTTTGACTTGAAAGAGACATTAATACAGTACATTTATATGTTCTGTTATATGAAGTGATTCATAAAACTGTCACACAAAAATTAAGACCGACTTCAGTCTGGTGGTGAATTTTAGCATTAGGAATTTTTGGGTGAAATCTTAAACTGTATTTTCCTCACAAATATGATTATTGTGTTAGTGATTAATAAATTCGATAGATGAACCCAGTCAGTTGATCAGTCAGTGTACTGAAATGTGAGCTTTGATCCAATCTTGCACACATTCTAGTGGCACTGCGCCTCTTCCTCAAGCCTGACCCACTGCTCTCTGTGTCTCTCGCTCACATGTGACACACATATACACACCACACCCACCTCCCGTGTGTCGGTGTGTGAATCTGTTATCGCTCTTATGTTAGTGTCAGTGTCCTAAAATGTGCAGCTCTAAAGCAGAGAATTTAGGTTTACTTTGCCAATTTAACATCAATTTTGCCTTGACACCAGAGGAGGCAGTATAAAGCATTGCTCTAAAAAATGAAACAGCTCATTAACATGTTGATATTCATTGGCTTTTTCCTGTGACACCTCTTACAACAGTGTGTTGGTAATCGGAGCTTTATGAATGAGCTTGAATTATCAATGTGCTTATTTTGCATGACGCTGATTAGTTACAGTGATTTTTTTTTTTTTATCAATTAGACTCCCNGTGCTTATTTTGCATGACGCTGATTAGTTACAGTGATTTTTTTTTTTTTATCAATTAGACTCCCAACCCCAGTGTCAAAATACATAGAAACACAACAGAAAGATTACAAAACAAATATTTAGTGCCATTTTCCTCCCATATTTTGATTAAAACAAATGTCTCATACAGCTGGTTTTAGAAATTCAATAAGTCTATGGAATCTTGTTGGATTATTCACATCTGGCGTGCAAAGAAAATCAAAGGACAATGTCAGCCTAGATCCTTTATGCTTTTATTTTTATTCATGATTAATTTGGGAAATGATCACCAGTAGCCCATCACCTTTATGGACTTTACACGGAGTGAGTAGGAGTAGTTCACATTGATCTTCAGCAACAGATCGCTGGTGGGTGTGCACTGATAGCTGGCACCACAGTTTGTCTTTGTCTATGTCCGCCACAGTAAAAGAGGGGGAGGTACATTGTATCCTTTCCAAGTTCCCTTATTGCCCTTCAGTCTGTCAGTGAAAATTCTCCTCACTGCCTAATGCACTTTGGTGGGCTGTAAATGTACCTTTTATAATGTGATTCTTTTGGCTGAGCTGCAGTGCCACAAGTCTTTTTATGTACAGATGAATTGTTGCTCTCTCTTTCTGTTAAGATACGATGTTTTTCCTTCTATATATTCCAGCATAGTTCTTTATCATACACATAATTGATCATAAACGGGGTCAGTCACTGGTACTGAGCTTGAGGCCGTGGTTCTTTTGTCTTTAAGTGCACCAGCATATTAACCAGTAGATTTGTGCATCTTGGAATGTGTTGTTCCTTTTCCCATGTTTTGCATCTTTCTGCAGACAGCTCACAGCTAGGGTTAATTAAATTATACACAGTAAATTGAACCAAAGCTTCTAAAATCTTTGTGAATTCTAAAGAATACATTTGCATTTAATAGAATAGCTCTGGCACCGAACAGATGGCATGCTGAACTGAACTGAACTGAGAAATTTTTGAAAACTAGAATTAACAGAATATGTGTGGTAAACCAGTAGAATTGACTCTAATATGAATCACCCCTGCTCTTCTTCACTCACTTTTCATCACAATAACCCAGCCATGGTTATCACCTAGACGGATTTATTCCTGTCACCATCTCCAGTAAATATAACAACAAAAGCACAAGTGGCTTTGTTCCAGTAAATGAAATGTCTCTCTGATAGGAGAAAGAGAATCAGTTGCTGTTAGTTTTACTGAGAGGAGGCAATGTGGAGACACTGTGACTGTGGGCATGGGACAGCTATCACAGAGCCCTTCAGATCAATAGCATCATGATTCAGACAAGCGCTCCATCAGTGACAGAAGATGGAATGGGAGCTAGCATGTTTGTGCATGTGTGTAGGGGCACGTATGCATGTGACGTTACATGTTCAGCTAGTGCATGTGTGAACAAGATTCTCCTGATTCTCCACTGAGGGATGAGGCCCTGCCAATACATTTAACATTGTGACTCCTGGTTAACAGCCATATCCTCCTGGCTGTGGGTTTAGAATGGCAGATTTCTGTCCACACACTGTCAGTAGTGTGACAAACACAGCAATCTTGGCTTTAATGCCACTTGATCCTGTTTTAGTGAAGAAATGAGCTCTGGGGTCCAAAACAGACTTAGAGCTATTATTTAGCTCATGACTTTGAGGGCCTTGGTGCTTGATTTATTTGCTGTTAACTGTGTGTGTGTGTGTGTGTGTGTGTTTATGTTTGTATTTGTTGTGTGACTTCTCTGTGTAGATGGTGATGTGTGTATGCATCTTGTTTAAGAGCTCTGTGTGTGTGTGTGTGTGTGTGTGTGTGTGTGTGTGTGTGTGTGTGTGTGTGTGTGTGTGTGCGCGCGCGCGTGTGCTGCGCGCACCCTGCCAATGTTGCTGACAGACAGAGACGTGACCAGAACCTCGCTTGGCCACTTTACACTCTCATTATGCAGGCTTTGCTTGGACCCTCACATCCAATTGCTTATCATCCTCTGTACATACACACATGGACATGCACCCATACACTTACATGCAAATATGAGAGAATAACACCCACATATACAGAAAAATAAGTACAGATACAACTTCAATCAAATACAGGCATATGAATATAAGAACATTAAAGGAAGAGCTTACCTACCTAATGGATAAAAATGCACGTGCACAAAAGCATGCACTCATCCTCATTTGCCCTTTTAGTGAATATTTGAACAAACATGCCTCCTCTCTGTTTACCCTTACCACTAATTTCCCCCATATTTTGGCCTGCAGCTCTTCAGTAGCATCTCATCTCTCATCTCTATGCCGTCTTCACTATGCATGCTTTCGTAGAATTAGCGGAAGTCTCCCTAGGCTCATCACATCGAGATGGCTGCCATGTGCTGTGCTGTCTGCCAGCCTGTAATTCATGTATAATGCATCCTGTCTTCCTTTTGCTTTTATCCAGCGGAGGTGAAGAGACACTGAGTAGATGCCAAGTGTGACCACATAGCGGAGGGGTAGGGGTCATCCAGCGGGTGTGAGACATATAGATTGAGGATTTGAGAGGAGTGGGGGACAGGCAGAGGGCAAACAACAGGGGATAATAAGGCATAAGTGAATGGAGGAAGGAAAGAAGAGTGTTTGAAACAAACACTGAAATTAAGGCTTTGCAGCTGGAACAAAGTAAGAATAGTATGACAGATTTTGTATGAGTGAATCAAAAGCTGTTTACATAAGTGGTTCTCAAGCTATGTGATGCACCACCCAGGGGAGTGCACATGGGGATAATGTGGAGTGCAATAAACAAACATGGAGCTCTCACATTAGCAAAGCTATTCATTCAGACAATAAAAATTACTATTAAAGAACAAAATGGAGTTTTGGTAAGCTAATGCTACAATTGCATTAAAGGCTCAATTAAAATATTTATTTTTATTTGAAATTAAAATTATTTTTATTTTATTTGATTATGTTATGCTGGGTGTGTCCTCCTTACTTTACTTCCTTAAATAATATGAAAATTTGAGGGGAAAGTATGAATCACATTCAGCTCACTTAAATGGAACTGTGACAATATTTGTGTTTAAAACAAAAACAACTTGAAGTGGGATTCAAACTCACAATCTGGGCATGATAAGCCCTGTTCTTTTCTATTTGAGCTATTTCAGGTTGACAATATGTTCCATCTCTTACAGACTCAATCTTCAAGACAAATAGATTTATTTGCTTATTAGGAAGATTAAAAAGTGCAGTTACTCTTCCACTTATGACAGCAAATTTGTTTGCATTTCCATAAAAACAGGCAATTGACATTGCAAGTAAATTTGCATAAAGGTATTGAGTTAAGTTGAACTTTGTTGAACTTTGACCCTTGACCAATAACTAACTATTGTACCTCTGAGGTGTGACAGTTTTTTAGAAGAATTTTCTGCAGGTATGTCCTTCAGTTTTCTCTTATTCTTTCCAGGCGCACGTCCTCATCAGTGCTGAATATAGTCAAGTGGTTCAGCACACCACCTTCAGACGAAACATCATAGGATCAAATCTCACCAAATACAAGTACGCAGGTCACTCAAACATAACTGATCAATGGGGTGATGATAAAATGTGATACAAAACTGAAATAAATGGGTGATGAAAAACACTCATGACAAAATGGTTAAAAGCAACAAACTCTAAAAACAACAATGAAATGATGGGTGATGAGAAATAAGGTGAAACATGGTCACAAGCAAAATCAAAAAGGTCAAACCAACTAACACTATGAATACTTCCTTTAATTTTTTTCATCAAACTTTAATTAACACAGTTTTTGAACTATTTGCAAGCTAAACTCCATTGCTCTGTAGCACTGGGTTTTAATTCAGGTCAAACAAGGCCACTGACAACTCCAAGCTATAAGTTTATGGTGTTAACAAAAGCAAAATCACTGCCAAACTATGAGACTGTTTACTCCTCTTCATAAATCCCACTTCAGCCTGCTGTTTTAATGTTGCAAACAGTCTGCTTATATGATGCTTTGTGAAAAGTATCATATCATTAGGTCAGAATAAATGAGAGCACTGTTCAATTCAACACACATGCAGCTTCGTATCAATCATTTTCTCGGATTCAATGTATGACACAGGCTATAGAATTCATCCATGTAATTTCTATTAATTCCAAATAAGCACGATTTGAAATTCATTTAGAAACAGAATTGGTGCTGCAGCAGATGGATTACTTAGAATTGACCTCAGTCAGGATCAGGGACTTGTTCATTTCAGTGAAAGCAGGTGCTGCTGAAGAAATGGAAACACACTCTAAGAGATGTCACACACTGCAAAGCAGAGCTAAAAAGAAGGAATATTGAACGTATTTGCATCAAGTAGACAGAAATGTGACTCCAATGAGTTTGTTAATTCGCTCTGTGTCTGCTGAATGTGTATGTAAGCAGTATAACAGACAATATACTGTGTACCGCATAATATATAATATTTATATTTTCTCCCTCAGTGACATTTATTTTACCATTTATTATTGTGGTGGCCTACAGTGGAGGATGCTTTTTAAATTGTATGTACAATACACAGTTGTTGTGTATTGTACACACAGTTGTTGAACAATACAGCCCTGACTGCAGCCATGAAGAGAGAGCAAAGAAACAGCTACATTGATTTTACCAAACATGTTGTATCTCAAGGGAAAGAAGAAAAGTCTGCTTTCTCTTGAAACAGCTGTGATTACCTTAAAGAAAGCTTATACAGATGCTTATTTGGCTTTTACTGTACATTTACCGCTTCATCTCAAATGTAATGTAGTAAACTGACACTATAATATGAAGGCAGCAAAGGATGACAATGAAAAATATGACAGTGAAAGTAAACATGAAATGACCATGCACACATTTCTCTCACAGAATGCAATTTATTCTACCACACTCAGCATCTGCTTTCACCAGATGAGCCAATCACAATAAAGAATATGAAACCAAACCAACATGCAGCAAAATTAGTGCCATCATCACCATAAAACATTGCACCATTAAAATGTAACTCAGCTTTGGGGGCAAAGATGAATCACAAATAGGGTTTTTGATTTATTCACCACAAGTCATGGTAATTTAATTCAATTTGGAAGACATGATCATTTTCACTCCAAAGCTAATTTTCCCACATTATAGCACCAAAACACTGCTGTTGTTGTCATACGTTGCTCTTAGAAAGAACGTATAAGGACTTGAACCTGAAAACAATTAACTTCAACTCTTTAAAGTCCACAAAGCATTTCCTACTTCCATTACTACATGGACATCTTAGTTGTGGTCATACAAACTGTTTTTTTTATTTTTTCTCATGTAGACCTCTGACACCCTTCTGATTCTCTACTGTAAGCCAAACTGCTGTTCTTCTGTACTGTTTTAAGTTTCTATCTGCATGATTAAAAGTGCACATTGAAATGAGCTTGTCAAAATCAATCCACAATATGCAGTTAGTGGCTAACTATTGATTCTTGTGGGTGTACAATGTTTTAGAAGAACTTGTGGTAATTTGTCAGAAAGTGGTTTATAACCCTTAGAATGGCTTTTTTTTTTTTTTTTTTTTAAAGAATGTCACATTATGTTTTCAGTTTTGTTTATATTAAATTTAGTTTGAAGGTGAAGAAGTCTATTTTCTTCCTCTACTATTATACTGTTCATCTTATTACCTACCTATTGTATAGGTACAACAATGTAAATCTCCTTGTAAAGACTCATACTAGCTCTCCAATTAATTCCCAGAGTTCTAACAGCGGCAAAGATAGAAAAATAGTCGTCTGCCTGTGTTTATTAAGGCGGAGTGCAGTATGGAGGCTACCAGGGTCACAGAAACATATGGAGCATTTGTCTGTTTCTTCCATCAATGCCTCTCAACACATCTATCTCAGTGCAGATCAACAACAAATTAGACGCAATTTGGCAGTGAGAAATATGAAGTATTTTTTAATAGCTCAAGAGGCTGACTGGGAACAGGTTCCCTGACAATGAATTAATTGGCGTCTCTGGGAAAGTTTATTCTGACCTTCAGGAAACTCTATTAATAACATGCACCTACACACACATGCACACACATCAACATTCATACCTTTAAAAGGATACTGAATTTAGAGTCAAACTACTTTTTAATTTTTTTTTTTATTAATAGAAGACATTTCTTTGCATTTTCATACAAAGTCCATGAAGTCTAACTACTTAAAGGACAATGTGATTTAGCATGTTTGAACCCAATAAATACAACCCACATACACGTTACGTTACTAACAAAAATTTCCCATATTTGCCCATAACGACATGGTAAATCCAGTGCTACCATTTATGAATCTGGCCCATTGAATTTTAAGGTAGGTGTATCACCTGAACATTTAATTTTGAAAGATTAGGAGATTTGGAAAAATAATAGAAAAACTAAGATACTGTTTTATGCTTTGGAAATTGTGAGTAACGTGCATGTGGATAGTATGTATTGAGTTTAAATATGTAAAATCGCTGGTATGGTCCTTTAATCAGTGTTGAGAAAGAGAAGCATGAACACATCAAACTGCATCTGAATTGCCACTATATTATTCTATTTGGTTTTTTCCAAATGCACCCAACACTTCTGAAATAATAAGGAACAAACACATAAATGTCAACAGTTCCCTGCATCCCTGAAGACGAGGCTTCACAACAGGAACTAAATGTGGATTATTAAGGCTGGAGAAATGCCAGCATTATCAAAAACTAAATCACTTGGTATTTACACAGGATGCTGCCCTCCTCCCACTCAGCACACCTGTGGACCAGGAATCTACTGCACAGCCCACATCCAACACAGGTAAAAACACACAGGTTCACAAAGAATACTGCTGTGAATATAAATCACATAATGCCTTCACAGGTACATACTTGTATGATGCATAATTATTTGATTCATTCTTGTTTTGAACAAGCTGTACTATGATGAATAATGTGCAGGGGAGAGGAGGTGGCATCTATGGAGCTGGAGCTGTAAATTCTCTTGTGGTTTCAATATTTATAAAAATAAAATCCACTTGGGAAAAGAACACGGAACAAAGAGACCAAGAGTGCAAGAGAGTGAAACAAGAACAATTTAGATTCACCACATTTTTTGCTCCACAAACAGTTGTGTGTGCTTTTCTTTCCTGCCTCTCCTCTTTCTCTCTTTGTCATCTGCCCACATTCATGATACCAGTTAAAGTGTACACTCGGACTCTAATAAATGTGTTTCAATTTGAAATAGAAACGATATTCCATACAGAAATTGCACTTCTCTGTTAAAATGAAAAAAAAAAAAAAAANAAAAAAAAAAAAAAAAATCCTCAGCATTCCATCCTTATATTTGAAAAGCTCTTTCTTTAGAATGATTTCTAAAAAATTCATGAATTATTGAAAAGAATGAAGAGATGGAGGTATGTCTGATCTTTGATTGAAAAGGGGAAAAAATCACTTTGCAGCTGCTCAGCTCTGAATGCTTTCCTTTATTTCCACCTGTCAAGAAGTGGGAAAATACATTCAATTAATGAAACATTTTGTGTCCAGCCACTCTCCATTTTTCATTAAGTGGCAAGCCAAATGCCTCAGACAAATGGGCAGCATCTCGAGCTGAAACTAGCTTTTGTGATTCCTGCCGCTGAGACTGAAAAAGTCGCACTGTGGTAATAATGCTGATAAAAGGTATTGATTCCATGGAAACATCAAGGAATTGTATTTCAAGTCGTTGCATCTGTATCTTCTTATTTCATTTTTTTCTCCCCTCTGGAAGTGGCTTGTACTGTCATTTGGAGTAAATTGGCTGTATTGTGCCAGCACCAAATGAAAACAGTCTATATCTCAAGCAGATTTAATGTTTTAGAGACAAATAGAAAAAAAAACATGACGTTTCAGTCAAATGCCATCTTGTTGAAATGTTTCATCAAACAAATAAGCCTGAGTGGTGTGTGTGTGTGTGTGTGTGTGTGTGAGAGAGAGAGAGAGAGAGAGAGAGAGNGTGTGTGTGTGTGTGTGTGTGTGTGAGAGAGAGAGAGAGAGAGAGAGAGAGAGCTCCACTGAAGCAGCTTGAGGTTAGATACCTTGCTCAAGGGCACCTTAGCCGTAGAAATGAGGAAGGTGCAAGCACTGTTTATTCACTTTCCCCAGTCAGATTTATTTAAGAGTGAACCAGCGAGTGACCCTTCAATCATACACTACAGGTCAGAAGTTTGAGGCTACCCTCAGATTTTTCAAAACATCATCAATACACTTTCTTTTATAATTTATTACACAGAAAATGACAAAAATATGTAAAATAAGTGTAACTAATTAGTTTTCAAGAAGAATTTGTCGACAGTAGCACAATGTTGCCACTATGGCTGAAGAAATGATTTTTAATGAAGCCATACCTAGTCTGTATTAGTGCACTGGAGCTCCAGTTGTGTTCCAACTCCTTTGCTTATGTGTTTTAACATTCTATTCAATAGCCTGCTGTCTGCCTTCTCCCATATCATTTTGTGATTAACTTGCTACACAGTCTGGTTGTGCTAAATCTGAAGGTGGCCTCAAACTTCTGGCCTGTAGTGTAAGTTCACTTCTCGAACTGTCATGGAGCACAGAGTTCGTTTTGTCAAAACAGAAAAGTTTCCAACAAATGTTGCACATTGGTGATGTCATAAGTCTGTTAAAGTGTTTTTGTTTTAGCTGGATGATCCTTAGAGAGAGAGAGAGAGAGAGAGAGAGAGAGAGAGAGAGAGAGAGAGAGTGTGTGTCTTGCACAGCACAGACCCCTTTATTCTCCTGCTGTCAATTAAAGCAAGCAGCTCTGCACCTGCATGTGGATGCCAGGATGGCTTTTTTAGCCACCATTCGCTCCAGCGCCGGGCCTGTCGTCCAGCCAGCCCTTAATGAGCGGCTTTGTGTGGATAAAGGAGCTACCACATGTTTCTGAACCCTTACATGGCAATTAGGATGAACTGATCCTGGGGATATGAAGCACTAGCACTGCTTCTCTCTCTCTCTCTCTCTCTGTCTTTTCTGTATGTTTTGCTTAAGTAAGACAGATGGACAGACATGCAGATATGTGATTGCTAGATTATTCAAATGTGTGGGTTTTGCGAATTGTAGCTGATGTCTTTCTTATGGAAACAGTAACTAAAATGCATACTATGTAGAATGTACATACCATCAAAAGACAATTCATGAAGCAGCACCAGTGGGGATGAGTATGAGAGTGACTTTGTGTTGGACAATGACATTGAGAAGGTGCTGTCATTTTATTGGAATACTTAGCTGTATGTTTTCTTTACTGACCAACATGAGAAATTTGTGCTGAAGACAAACAATACAGAAATCTGTGAATTTTGGCAAGTATATTAAAAAGTAAAAGGAACAGAAAACCCTCATGTGAATGAAAGATATTGCTCTTCACCAGCTTTGAGGATAATGTTTAGTGAGCACCATGAAGCTGACAAAAAACACTGATGTGAAGAGAAAGCAGGATGGGGGACAAGCTCCAGTATGAAGCACTGAAGGTAAATTTGACAAGGAGCTTTGAAAGAAATGATTAGTCATCAATCACAGCTTAGGCCAGAGCAAAGATGATGAAAATCTGTTAAGATTTGAAAGGTAGTATTTTCTGTTTTTTTTTTTTTTTTTTTTGTCTGGCTTCTTCAAATACAGAAGCCCCTAGTAAAGCAAGGGATTTTTCTAAAAATCATTCCTCAGATGTTGATAAGTTGAAATAGAAGTCTTGTCACTAACATTGTCTGTGAATAGCATGTCATCTCCTGCTAAAAGCAGAACTCTTTAAAGGACCATTCCAATGAAACTGGAGTTTTGTGTTTATTACTATTTTTTTTTTCTTTTTGACAGGTGATGGCATATATGTAAGCAATCATGTTTAATGTTTACTTGAACTATTTTTAGATGAGCATGCCATTTATATAGAGTTTTCTCATATCTGTCAGGCTACAAAATGACTCCTGAGATGTCTCTATTTAACACAATTAATCCATTACTGTGAATGAGAAATCTACAATCATGTTTTGCCAATTTACTGTTCCACCACAGTTTGCATTTCAACTACTGCAATACATAAATATGCAAATATTGGCACTTAGTCTAGTGGATGTCCAGTATGACTGTGATTATCTTATTTTCAGCCACACTTCAGAGGTTTCAGAGGTCTTCACAGGTCTGCTTGTTTCCTTGGAACCAAATTATATTCTGTCTAATTGGGATGGGTCCTATGATATTATCTCAGGTCTCAAGTGTATATGTCATATAGGTCTCAAGTATAATGTGTCATATCCAAGTGGGTCAGAGGGGGCTTGAGTAGACACCCTATCAGCTCCGATCATGTGGTGCATCATAGTGTTTGTAGGAGAAAATGTGCTCGGAGAGGTAGAGTGGACTGAAGTGCAGGAGAAATGCAGGTGTTCCTTGCAGAGGAGGAATGAGTTGAAAGAAAAGCTGCTCTTTAAATGGTGGTGCATAATGCTGCTGTTAGTGTTCTCTCTCTATTTGGGTCTGTTCAGATTGACCACATTTTGGATTTGGTTTTAATTATCCCATCCAGAAACAAAAAAAAAAAAAAAAAAAAAAAAAAAACTTACTTGTTGGCTATTTCTCTATCAGCCCATTCAGTCAGTTTATCCAGCTGAGATACTTTGACAGCAGAGGGGAGCCAGAGGAAACACCATCGCTTTCTGGCTTGAGCTCCACACCTTTCTGTTGACCCCTTAAAATAGCTATGGCAGAATCATAGCATCCTGGAGGATTTGTTGGACTCCAGACTACAAATGGGGCTAATCACTCCAGTTTTGCCATGCCCAGTCCCCATTGACTGGTGTAAGAGTCTGTTCTGTTGTTCCCAGAGGAAGAATGCACCTGCTCCAGCAAAATTTTAAATTGCAGGGAACCATGCAGGGAACCAATAACAGGGATCCATGTTAGTTATTCCAATAGAGAGGATGGTGAAGGGCCTCTTCTGTTGATTGTTAATTGGATTAGACCCCCATATTCTCATGCAGAGATCTTCACTTTGGAGGGTATATTTTTGTTGTGTTCTTAATGTCATATTACTGATGGAAGATGAGAGAGGTTCTGAGGAGACACACTATTTCAACTTCCTGGAGATGGAAGCAATTCTCTGGAGCCTCCAACATGTCAAACATTTCATGCGCAGCAAATTATGATTTGCACAGTTGTAGTTTACAAAACCAGGCAGAGGGGAGCCATGTTTCCCTCACCATAGAAGGCCACACAGAACCAGTTTAGATAAGATATTTGCTTCATAAGGTCCCCTCTTGCCCCCAGCATTCAAAATGTCAGCACTGATGACATGTCTGGAGGCAGATTACCACCAAACAAATACCATGGCTTAGTTTGGACAGATGGAAACACTCCCTGCTTCCTGTAGATTACCTGAATTGCCAAAATCCATCACGTGGATAGACATGTTTGCACATGTAGATGCAGCATGGCCAAATAAAGCTGCATTACGTGTTTTTGTAGTTTATGTATAAACTACAAAAACACGTAAAGCAGCTTTATCATAACATTTATCATAACATAATTGGTCTGTCATTCCCAGTTCAGCATATGTAAGATGTAGACTTTACCCAAATGAAGCTGGCAGACTGACCAGACAGACAGACAGACCACCACCATGGAACATTCTTCATCTTTTCGTATTCATAGTGCAACTTATACCAGAAGGTGATCAGAACAGAAGATTACCTAATATCCATATCTTTGGATGGATCAGTGGCAGGTTGACCTACAGAAGATCATCATCAATAAACCAGCCAGTGGCAAAGATTATCATCAATAAACCAGCCAGTGGCAAGTTCTTCAGACTCACCCCCACATTTGCAGAAGGCTAATAATGATACTAACTGTAAGCCTTTGGACACATCAGATTTATCTAGATGTGCCCAGTTTGGATTTGTCTGTGAAACTGTGAATAAACGTGTGGCACTTTGTGTATTTTCATCTATAAGGCAGAAAATGGAAGAAAAGATACTTCAAATTAATGTGAAGAATGTCTAGTTATAAATGGCAATACTAGTGGGAGGCAAAGCGCTGTGTTCCCACACAAAGTAGATGAAATTAAAACCACCAATGCTTATTTTTTCAAAAAAAAGGTTCCCAAATGTCATCAGAGAAATGAAAGACACAATAAGTCTTGATCTCACAAATAGATTGCAGGGGAAAGGTCATCCATCCATCCACCCATCCATCTAAATTCTACCTACATACATGTTACAATATCCAGTATGCTATAAAAATCAACTTATATTTGAAACGTGCTTGAGAGATAATCCATCACAGCGAATCACATGTTATTTTTGTCAAAATTACTTAATTTAACTGATCTAATGCAGAGCTACACAGAAGAAAATGTATGTCTCCACCAGGGAATATAGTCTGTTTCTTTTACCAGAGAAATTAAAATGACCACACCTTCTACATGTGAACATGTATGTTAGCAGGTGAAAAAATTGTGATTATATCACCTGAACATCTGATTTTGAAAGATTAGGGGATATGGCAAAACACAAAACCAAAAAACAATTTATATTTTGGAAACTAGTTAGCAGTAATGTAATGCATATGCAGGTAGTATTTACTGCACAGGGCTCAAACATGCAAAACCATCATCCTTCAAGATTTTAAATCATATGTATGTTAATTTTTCCACTAATTTATAAGAGTACAAACAGGAAAAACCTAAAACTTTAGGTCAGAACATACTATTGCTACAAGGTATGAGGACAAGGACGAAGTACTCAAGCTTAAATCTTATTTTGATAAGATTCCAATGAATGATGTGCTATGTGTATTAGTGAAGAGTTCAAGAGTATATGCGATTGATGTAATGATACAAAAAAACACATAATAAAAGCAAGGCCACAACGCTAAAAGAAAGGTGGGAACATTTTGAATTGCGAGTAACCAAATGCTGAATCCATCATGTGACCGTGCTCCTCAACATTCTGACAGATTGCCATTATCTCCTCTGAGGTGCATGGCAAAAAATCTTTCTCTAAGCTATTAAATATGACAGGGGCAGGTCTGCAGCTAAATGTGCAGGTAATAGCTGCTTATCTGTGTATAAACTATGATACTCTCCTGCATTTTTGTCATTCTCTCTCATACTCCTCATATGGACTGCGAGGTATGATGAAAAGGCATATAAGGAAAATTAAAGAGATACAGTTAAAGTTCAATATGGTAAAACCTTCAATAAACACTGTCAATAATCTGTGAAATTCCCAGTAGACTGTTGCCTAATGGTCACATTTGGCTCAGACAACTCAGTCGACATAATCCATTTCTTCAGCATAGAAACCGAATATGAGAAATTACCTGTTTTAAGAAGCAAAATTTCAGAGTGTTATCTTTCAGTAAACAGTGAAAGTAAATCTTCAACAGTTTCTCAGTGACCACCCCCTTAAGTGCTGTGGGGGCGGGCAGGTCAGGCAGTCAAGTGTCAGGGCCATAGCACCAAGCTGCCACTGTGGTGGTGAGTTAGACAGTGGATGCCTTTTCTGGCCTCAGGCTCACTGATACATGCATTGACCTGAAAGCATATCAGTGGGTGGAAGAAGATCAATGCTTCCTCTGATGTAGGTACCAAAGGTTTTACGCTTGCACCAATTATAGCTCTGCGTTGACTAATGTTTGATCCAAAATGACTCAAAGAAATAAACCCAATGGGTGTTAAATGCTTAGGATGTAAGGTGTGTGTTTATGATTTCTTTGGTATGTGTGCCCTCATTTTCATTTCTGAATGTGAACTCTGTGTGTGTGTGTGTGTGTGTGTGTGTGTGTGTGTGTTCATATAATATCCTCAAGGCAGAGTACTGGTAGTTTGCAACAAACTGGTCTTACTGAGTCACTCCTGAGTCAGATGGTGTCAGTATTTGGCATCTTTTCAACACAGAGGGGGTTTTT
This sequence comes from Lucifuga dentata, assembly GCA_014773175.1. Lineage (NCBI taxonomy): Eukaryota > Metazoa > Chordata > Actinopteri > Ophidiiformes > Bythitidae > Lucifuga > Lucifuga dentata. The sequence goes on along the minus strand of VXCM01001433.1, from coordinate 86,601 downwards.
GGCAGTGTGTCTGGTCCATATAAAGTGACAGTTCAGATCTGTCAGATGGGCTTATAGCACAGAATTCCATCAGGTTTAAGAGAATGATGCTCTATTTCAGCTTTGAATGGCTTTATATTCATTTTCCCCAGCCACTAATAAAAGTGAAGAAGGGTTCTGAACCTATATGGGAGTTGTGCCACTGCAGCCCAGGTAATCTGTCACTTGCAGTTGTGGCTGATCTTGTTTGTCTGTTCGTGTTGTGAATGCATAGGTGCATCACTGTAAGTATGTAAACACGTTTTCTTTTTTTTTTTTTTTTTTNTTTTTTTTTTTTTTTTTTTGCATGTGTGTTCTGATCGGCTTCTGTTATATGCCTCTGTATGTATTGCTAGAACTTAATATAAACCTTATGGTGTGTTCAGGTGATTCCAGAAACTCATCTGCTAGTCTCTAATACCCAGATTTTCTAACAATTCTTGAACAAGGTCAATCATGGAATGGATGTAACAGCTCACAGTAAAGCCAAAATAGCTGCAAAAATCAGACCCCATACAGAAATGTGTGGCTGACCTTAAAAATGTTTAATGAGCCACCAAGAGTGAGCACCTAAGTATACATTCTGTACTAATATGCAGTATATACTCATATACTCTGAGCCAACCTTTCACCAACAAACATTAAAGCACAGCAGTGCCATGGCATTGATGTACAAAAAAATTATCCTTGGGGTCTCATTTTAGCTTGTGAACATACAATACTATGCCCAGGATGTCAATATTATATGACCCTGTTATTTAACTCAGTGGTAATTAGACTGAGAGTTATATCCAGAGTGGAAGCCAGGCACATGCAACTAGTTTTACCCTGTAAACTTCAATCTCTCTGTGGAAAATATGTTAGAAATTTGCAAACCTGTTAAAAAGCAAATAGTGAAAGGAGGTGAAAGTACAAGCATTTGCTAACACCTAACACTGCTTATAAGCTCCAGGAAATAAATCAGCCTGAATTTGTGAATGAACAAAAGAGCTGAAATGCTTTTAAATTAGATTATATGAGTTCAGTGGGACTGTGTTGACAGGATTTGTTCAGATGATCTGAGGAGCCCCATGGGAGACAGAGTCCTCTATCAGAGGGAAAGTGTGACAGATCTTTATTGTAATTGGCCTTGGAGATAATAAGCAATGGTCAACCCACCAACCGCCTCCCACTGTGCTCCCATTCCCATCATCCCCTGCTCATTCCAATTCATTAAACCTCCAGTGAGATTGGTCAGAGTAGTGGAAGACTGAATGGAGAGATGGAGAGATTTGGGTTGATCAGGTTTGTGGCAGTCATAATAGCATTTGTCATGAAGAATGTTTTCTGTTCTCTTGTTCCCTCATCTTCAATGGGTTCCAATTGACAGAGAAATGTTAATGGTGTGGGAAATGTTTAAAAAATAATTGGGAAACTTTCTTCTAATTTATATAGGAGCGATTGAAACTGGTCTTTTTCTCTCCTGGCAGATCATTTTAAAATTGTTGATGTCTAGGTGGGCAAAGAGCAGGCCGTCACCAGCAGCAAAAGCCACTGTTTGAATCATCATGGACACAGAGCAGAGTCATGTAGTAAAACTTCTTTGGATGTAGACGTTAGCTACATTCAAAACTAATCATTAGCATAGAGTATTAGAGTATAAACCACTTTATAAGCCCTGTAGCCCTATCTGACTGCTGAGATTACTTCTTGCATTTGCCTTTGGCCCCACTATTACTGTTCCACGTTGCTTATAACTTCCCCTCCATCGTTTTGTCCCTTCTAATTTTGTCACATACAGCAACGACATTGGTTGCTTGTTGGAAAGGTCACTGGCATGGTCAAAGTTGATTTTGTTGAACTTGGTTGGTGAGCAAAATGGAGAATCCAAAATGAAAGGCCCAGCACAGCATAAACTGCCAGTGATCATGTGTAAGCAGAATTATCCTCAAATTATCATTGAGTGGGAATCACAGGAATACTAAATACTGTTATTGTAATGTTTGGTTGTGTTCATGTTCAGTCCAGACTCTTTATTAATCCTTAAACAAGAAAAAGCGTTTTCTTTTTTTCAAACAGAGATAAAAGACTGTGCAATATCACTCCTACACAAGCCATATGCATTAAATAATAAATAAAAGGCTACGCTCAGATCATTAAATTGTCTTCCTGTATTCAAAAAACGCTACTGTCAATCAATATGTTGCATAAAATAACAATGATAATCCTTTTTACATTATTGTTCTTCTGTTTGTTTATTAAGTGGGTGTTCAGAAGTGCATTCCTGAAGGCATCCACCCAAATAATTCATGGAGAACATGTGCAGGATCACTGATAGAAGCATAAAAAAGCAGTTTCAAGTATATGTTTGGAAATTAATTGTATTAGATAGCTTTGTGTTTTTGCTTCTTATTTTAGAAATACAATTGACAGCATCTGTAGTTAATTCCTGTCTATTTGACTGAAGGATTTAATCCAGCAAATAAACAACTTTAAAAGAAAAAGTTGATGCTTTTAAGGAAGTGTATGTTCTCTGTTAGGGTTCTGCTGCCAACCCTAAAGGAGTTTACTTTATTTTAACATAGTATCTGTATTATCTTTTATTGAACACAGTTCTCAAATATTTGTAATTGTGAACTGTTTCACCATTTTGAATAGTTGTTGGTAGACCTTTGGTATGCTTTGCTAAATTAATAATTTTTTAAACCAAGTATTCCCTTTTCAACAATCCTATACGCATCTTCAAACAGACTTATTGGTCTATAAAACAGGAATAAAACAAGAAATCAAAAATATTTCACAGAACACAGTTCTAGCAAGGCCTGGAGGTCAGCTGTGCATATGGACATCAGAGTGTTAGACGTGTGTGTGTAAGTGTGTGGAGGTGGACTTCACAGAACGCTGAAATATCTGAAGAATATTCCCTGTACTCTTTATTTCTCTTGGCGTTCTGACTTCTAGTTTTCTATGTACATTGTCAGCAGGCCTTTTCTCCTTTTTTTTCTTTCTCTTTTTGCAGTGTGTATATGTGCATGTCTTTGTGTCTGTGTGTTTGTGATCTAGCCTGTATCTCAGATGAAGTTCATGAAAAGCCCTGAGCTGCTGATCAGGCCTCTTGTCTCTTCAGCAGCTGAGTGCATCTGCAATGATTTCATATGCTGATGTCCTCTAGCCTTTAGAAGATGCAGAGGGAGTTATATACCACTGAGTGCTTCTCTCACTTTGTTGATGGAAATAAAAAGAGAGCAGGGTTTTATTGTCAGAGCTGCACTAGCTGGAGAATTTCATGGTTGAAATCTCTGTCAATAAGGAGAGGCTGAATGAAAACTGTAAAGAGTCAGGAAATAAGGCAAATGCGAATAAATGTCTTGCTATTTAGGTTGATATGCAGGGTTTTTGTGGGTGAGACTGATTTTAGTCAATATGTTTACATGCAGACTATACTCCAGATTTTGTTTGTACTGCAACTATGAGAAAATGCAAGTTAGACATACATGGATGAAATTAACAGGATGCTGCCATTCTCTGAATATACAAAACTCGATGATTAATTAGAGTACGAGGGACAGTCTGCCAGGTGAGGAAACAAATGTGAAGGTGGCTTACACCATTTACAACAGAATGGATTGGTTACATGGTTTTGTAAATCGATTTACTATTGCATAATCGAGGTTTGTTACTCGGATTAAACCAATGTCAATTTATGCTGATTTCAGTCTAATTATGGTGTTTACATGATGTTTGAAAAATCGATTTCTTGCCTTACTCTGAGCATATTATAAGTTTTAATGTGCATGTAAATGAATTGATTGTAGTGAAAAATATGTGACATCAGTCTTGCTTAAGTGGGAGGCATAGTCTGGTTGCTAATTCACCAAATACCTCCATATTTCTTTGCACTAATCCCTATTTCCTTCAGTGTACCAAAAATGGATTCCAGTGTTTAAGGTATTAAATGTGGATGCCCAGGGCAAAATCTCAGAATAACCTGAAATTATTCCAGTCTGCAGCAGAGATGACTCAGTTTCATCATTACCAGTTGTGTGGTTAATTCTGGGGCTGAATGAAAAGTGTGTGTCTCATACTGGACTGAATACAGGTTGCATGCTTTAGCACCTGTGATCACAGCTAGGCAATACTCAAAAACACCAAGAGCTAACACCTGGCACTGCTGGTTGGCATCTGCGGATAGAAAAAAGCAACACAAACAAACAACTTTGACACATGCAGAAACCTTTTGGCTCAAAATACATTGTCTGGGGATTTTCTAAATTACCCTCCTGCTTGAGTGCAGGCAGAGCAAGTACATTGAAAAATTATAATCTAGTCTCTGGGCAGCCCTGGGGTGGGCAAGGAAGCATTCCATTTTTGGTTTTCCTGATGTTAACTCTCTTATTATTAACTTTTGTGCAAGCTATCGCATTTTGTGGATAAGAGGGATAGAGGCAACAGGAGGACATGATCGTGCTGGAAAAACAACGGAAGCTATTACCATGGTGCATTATTTCCTTTACTGCCCTGTGGTGGCTTAGATGAGAGTCGCTATTCATGAAAACGTTAGGCGCTCCTGGTTTCCCCTGGCCAGGCACTATCATTTTCAAGATGGAAACATTTGCTCACTCATGCTCTCTCTCATCTCTCTCCCAGCCTTTACTTTGTACTGACACTGTCATTTTGAAAACAGCATTTGCTCAGTCATTCTCTATCACCCCCTCTGTCTGATCTTCCTCCCCCTCCTCCACTTCCTCATTTCCCCCTCACCCTCTCCTCCTCCTTGTCCTCCTTGCAAAAGCAGGAACACAGACAAGCCACCCAGAGATAACATGTAACACTTTCAATCCTGGGAGAGGACAGGCTTAGCACAGCCATTCCTGTCTTTACCTATTCATGTCATGCCCCTCAAACAACTTCGACATTCCACAGCCTTTATCTTAAAAGAACATAAGCATGGATAAAGAATATTGCTGTACAAACACACCATAAAAATGGGAAGGAGGAAATGTTAGAAATATTTCAGAGGGGATAAAAAAAATACCAGACAGTAAGATTAATATGTCACTAATACTTTATTAATCCCAACAGAAACACAATATTTTCTCCTTAGTCACCACAAGCACCACCAAAGCTGGCACAGGCAACATATTGTGATATGAACTACAAACCTCTCCAGGGCTCCGTATCTGGCTGCATGCTGAAGCAGAGAATGCGTTTTGGCGCTCGGCCGCGTGGTGGCAACGTGCGCTGCACTCCCAGCCGTCAGGTCTGATGTTCTTTCATTCAGAACCCGGGTCTCGTCCTCCTCCGACGCGTACCGGCAGCCGNGTCTGATGTTCTTTCATTCAGAACCCGGGTCTCGTCCTCCTCCGACGCGTACCGGCAGCCGAGCTCCTCCACAGCAGACTCCGATCATGACTGTGTGACTACTACTTTCAAGTTTCTCTCCCACTCCCCGCATCCCCTGTCCAACGAGATCCTGAACTTCTTCTTAGAGGTCGTGTCAAACTGATTTGTCGACCTTGACAGCGCGCTGTGGGAAGGAACTTTAGAGGGTTGTGCTCCGTAATCTGGCGCTCCTCTCCTCCAGGATTCGAGGAAAGTCTGTTCTTTGCGTTACAAAACTGTATCTACTCGATTTTGGAGAGCGATAGAAGCGGGTAAAGTTAAAGAAGGAGGAGGACGAAGGACAAAGTGTAGATGAAAAAAGTGTATGTTCAGCGTTGCTTTTTACAGGTGCACGGAGAAATGGACTGTATGCGGACTGATCGTGCAGGATTCTTCAGACTGAGTTTTATCCAGTAATTCGAAGAAACCAAAGAAGAACGCTTCGCCACTCGCAGGATACGGTTTATTAGCGTGCCGTGTTTGCGGAACGACAGCAGATTTGAAGTGAAAAACAAATTTAGACTGTGATTGACCGAATTAGCTACTACACATCCAGTCTTCTGCTCGGTTTTTGCGCGTTTGGCTTGGTGCGCTTTGCCCGGCTCGAGTGGCCGCAGGTTTCCAGACAGACACACCGGACAGGAGGCGGAAAGCATCTCAGCAGAACTCCATCGGGCACGGACAGAGCATGTTTCCAGCTTGCCGGGCACTTGTTGTCCACTTGGACCGGTTTAGGACCATGTCTGGAGACTCCCGGAGCAGACCGATGTGGCGCGCCACATGGATTTTATTTTTTTCATTACTCATCCACTGCACACGAGCTCAAGGTAAGAGGGACACTGGCTCGGCATGGTGCCCATTAGTCATCACATAGGCTCCTCTGGGTGCCTTGGCTCCCCTCCACGCTGTGTTATATGACAGCGGATTTAACCAGTTGTATCTATGATTTATCCATTATTCTTTGCTTTTATGCAGTTTAGTGTGCTCATTAGGCAACACTTCACACAGACCTGATTGTGGCTGTTTAAACACACACACAAACACACATACGCACGCACTCACACAGAGGCTGGAATTCTCTTGCTGCTGATATTTCTGCTTTATTAAATGTTTCAATAAGACATAAGATAACTTTTTCATTTATAGGGCTCAGTTGCTTATCCTATACTAAACCAAAAGTTCACCCTTTTATTAAATTGATACCATTTTATTGCTGGTTATGTGGACATATTGCAATTTATTCGAGAGCACTAACTTTTTTTTTTCCTTCGGCAGTTATAGTATATATGAGCGGTAGTTGAATTTCCTGGTCTAGACACGTGCCTTGAATGTGTCATTAGGTTCGCAGCTGCGATAAATGTTAATCTGATTAATAAATCCTAATTAATTAATCAAGCGGATCCCTCAGAAATGGGACTTTGCGCAGCAAACAAGCGCTGCAAATAAACAGATAACACATTATATGAAACAATTTCGATAGAACGAAAGCGGCATTAAATGTTAAAATGAACTGGCTTTCTGGTAATTACGCAGTTTGCTTTCTCTAAGCAGAGAGAAAGCAACAGCCAAGTGTGGCAGCTTGTATCTGTGACAACATAGGTTTTATTTGCTGGAGCTGGAGTACAATTACAATCCTCAACACAATAATCCCAAAAAAAATCCCTGTAATATTTGAGGCTTTGAGATAGTACAGTATCAGAAGTAAGTACACCTGTCTATTAGGAGGAAAATCAACGTTTTTACTTTCTGTAGGCAGTGTCTAGGCTGGATACATTTGGATCTGTTGAGCCTTTATTGTAGCACATTTAACAATAACTGAAATTGTATAGTACTTAAAACATAATTTTGTATTAACCTATCTTCTACATAACATAGGTTCACATGTAAGTACAACCCTAGTCAAAACAAAACAGTATGTCAGTAGATGAAACAACTTTACTACAGACACTGCCTGTTTTAATACCACATCACCTGTGACTTTTTCATACAGTATATACTTGAATAGTGTGGTGTAATGTTTGTGCTAGACAAATTTTGTAAGTCTGAAGCCACGTATAAAAATATCTTCATGTGGGAGAGAACTGTCAGAAGATTTGAAAAAAAAAAAAGAATAATTGAACTGCATAAATTCAACTAAATAAAACAATAAAAGTTGGGTACAAAACCATTGCTAAAACTTTGCTAATAAGCAAAAATACTGTGGTGAAGGTCATCCAAAGGTTTAAAAGCACGGGTGCAGTGGTCAACAAACAGCGAGCAGGTGCTGCTCAGAGACTGTCACAGAGAGCTGTTAGCCATATTGCTAAGTTAGCACTGAAGGACAGATGCATAATGCCTCCCAGCTAGTTGAAGCTGCATCAGAGCTCACTGGAGCCAGAATTTCACAGTCTACAATCAGGAGAACACTGGACAGGTCAGAGCTCCATAGACAGTGACCTCGTCCAAAGCCATTACTCAAGCAGTGACACAAGGAAGCCCCAGACATAAGTTTGCTGAGCTAAGGACAAAGTCTTAGCCTTGGGACTCAATACTTTCATCAGATGAGACCAAAATAAACCTGTTTGGTTCTGATGGTGTGCAGAGAGTTTGGCGGCGTCCAGGAGAAGAGTACAGTGGTGCCCACTGTTAAGCATGGAGGTGGTAGCCTTATGGTATGGGGTTGCATGAGCTCATGCCGATAGTTATTGTCAAATATTGGAAGACAAGATGCTCCCTTCACTGAGAAGGCTGGGACGGGCTCAAGATTTCAGCACGACAATGACCCTAAACACCTTGCCAAGAAGACTTTTGACTTTTTAAAGAGAAAGAAGGTGAAGGTACTTGACTGGCCCAGTATGTCTCCAAACTTGAATCCAATAGACCTCTGGAATGTACTCAAACGGAAAGTGGAGCAACGGCAGTTATCCAAATTTCGACCTGACAGAAATCATAACAGAAGAGTGGCTAACATCTCTCAGAGAGATTCAGTTCATTCAATGCCAAGATGTGCACAAGCTGTGCTGGCAAACAATGGTGGATCGACTGTATAAAATATTAACATTTTTGGTAAGGGGTGGACTTAATTGTGAAACTATGTTATGTAGAAGATTAGTTAATACAGATTTTGTTTTAAGTATTTTCCCAATTTCAGTTACTGTTAAATGTGCTACAATAAAGGTTCAACAGATCCAAATGGATATCCAACCTAGACATTGCCTACAGAAACTAAAAAATCTGATTTTCATCCTAGTAGACAGTGTACTTACTTCTGACTGATACTATCTGGTGACAAGCAGTGAGTCTATTGTGACCTTAGGCCTATATTATCTGTCATATTCCTATGTAGGTTATTAGTTTTATGTGATATTTGTGCAGGTAAGTCACATTATTTTATTGTCAGTGGCAGTTTTTGGAAAGGCTGAATATGATTGTTTGCTTTGGGAATGAATATCAGTAAAAAGAATGAATAGCATCCCAAAGTGGGGTCGCGGATGCTCCAGAGGCAAGGGGCAAAGTTCAGCAGAGTTGTCCTTGACATTTCAATCGTTGAAAACTCCTAATTTATACAAATTCTCAGTTATCATATTTACATGCTGTCCATCTGTGTGTTTATATCTCACCTTGTTAAAACATTAAAATCACCCCATATTTTCTGCCTGCTTGTTGTTTTCGTCCGGTACACCCTCTCTGCTTTGGTAATTGTGATTCAGGTATTGCTGCCATCTGTGAGAAGGGAGTATTACCTCTCAAGATAGACTCTAAGCTCTTGGTGGTGCTTACTCAATAATACAATGTAGAGAAGATGGAAAAAATAAACAAGGTCGCGATATGGCAGATATCCATCATTCATGAGGGCATATTGTACTGCTTGACATTTACAGGAGATTGATAACACTTGTGTCCTAGGAATTAAGAATCCTGACATTGTTGGCTTTCTCTCGCTCTCTATCCCTCCCTCCTTTTTTCTCTATCTTTATTTTTCACTGCTACCTGCATATGATTCTGGATGCTAGTTTCTCATCATCTTCCTCTTAATGCTTCTTTGACTAAGCAAGTTAAATAAGAAATTCTTAGTTATAGCAGTAGCCCCGGGAGAGACATTATTTTTTTTTTTAGACTGTGCATGGTGCATAAGCTAATATGCGTGCATGCAACTGTGTATGAGTGGAAGTTGTGGATTGAAACTGCTCTCTCTCTCTCTCTCTCTCTCTCTCTGCTCAGACCATCCAGCAGCATCCCTCACTCAAATTTCATTACGTAGTCGCTCTTGGGTCAGAAAATGTAGGATTTAATTGGACTCTTTTCAGACTGTTCGAAGTGCTGCCCGTTGAAAGTGACCCTGGTGCAGGCTGCTCTCTTTCCATTCGATGATTAAAGAACATGATGAGGCGAGCAGCATGCCTCTGGATGGACATGTCAGCACCGCTTGCCACGTTTTAATGACCATTCTACTGAAACAGCCTTTTAACGATGGGAGAGCTGCCTTCATCAGGTTAAAGTCTTGCTGCAAGGCTTGCTGAACGGAGAGACAATGAATCTTCACTTCTTGTCGTATGTTTTTGTTTTTGTGTGCTACAGAGAAAATTAAAAAAAAAGTTTTTGTAGATAACAATTCTGTATCTATAACTGGCTACAACATTCTGAGAGAAGCATACGTGAAAGAATCATATTGAAATCTTTGGTCATCAAACCAAAATGATGGTCCAAGATCACAGTATGATGCACGTCCTCCTATTGACAATTGAAAAGTCAATTTAGCGCACAATCTGGCATGCATCAAACATGATATTGTACAAATGCAGATTATGACTAAGATTATTATTTTTATATATTATTATACCCGTCTCACACATGTGGCAACTTATTGCATAGTTTGCTGAAGGCATAGCTCCCACTCATAACCTTGGGAAGGTGTAGACAGCCGTGCTTCCTCTGAGACACATGCCCCATCAAGAAGCTTCAACATGAGGGTAAGGCCTTCTGAGGTGATACACCCTCTTCCATACAGGCACCCTGATAAACAAATAGGAGTCTGGTGCAAAGAACACAGACTTTCCTGCAAATACTATTGTAGTTTTGGAGCGTTACAGTTAGTGCTTGTTGTTTCAACCACAATTAGCACAAAGTTGTACCTTAAACTATGAGAACTTACTTTTCAACTGTAGAGATCAAAAAGTACACATCTTGCCAAATTTTGACCTTGTATGTGCCTGTTATCTGTAAAAAATTATCCTCTTTGGTATGAAACTGCACTGCTCCTATCCATCTATTTTTGAGCTTATAGCTTAAAACAAGACATGTTAACACAAGACCCCTTTTTTTGTTTGTTGACACATACTGTAAGCACAGACTTCTTGCTTTCATAAATTGTGTAAAAGAAAAGAAAAAAATACACCCCAGATATTTAGTTTAAAGTGACACTGCACTTCTCACTGTTCATATTAATTCATTTACCGAGGTCATGCTGAGACAATGCAGGGCTCGCCTGCTGTTTTTGTCATTTCTAACACATCTATTTTGGAGCTCAGAGCAGCAGGGGAGGCCTCAATTGGAATGTCATGTCTGGCACACATACAGTACTTCTGCATCACTCAGCGTTAGCACATTAGCCCGTCTGCCTTACAGCTTGACTTTAGGAGTTTTAGAGAGAGTTGAGGCCTTCACTCCTTTGGAGAAAGCCGCTCAGATTAACATCAACAGGGATGGTTGCGACAGAGTGAGGAGGCATTAGCCAAGCAGAGGGTGCTGGCATAGAAGTCATCATATTTCATGTTGTTGAGGCTGCATGGGATGTTTGGAATGTTTAGTGGTCTGCCTTTGGACATCCTTACAGTTACAAGTATAAAGAATGTCATCTGTTGGGCAGTTGAGTTTAATTTTTATAGCTGGAATAAAATAAAACAACACACATTTTAAGGATTTCTAGGTTTCATTGGAAGAAACATATATTGCTTACAGTTCCATCAAGGTGACAAAATGGGGCAGGGCATGTAATTACAGCTATGCAAAATAAATCATTAATGAGCTTGCCAATGGCTTCAGCTAATGAGGAAAAAACTGCTGTTATCATATGACAGGTGTGATTTTAGGGTGACACTTCCTATGTTCTCTAAACAATAAGACACTTGTTCCATCAAGGGTGTGTGTGTGTGTGTGTGTGTGTGTGTGTGTGTGTGTGTGTGTGTGTGTGCGCGCGTGTGCATGTGCATGTGTATGTGTACTTGGGTGTATTCGTAGAGAGAACTTAAAGAACCAACCTGTAATTTCATGAGTGCATAACACTGAAGCACAGAAATTAGATAAAGGGAAATGTTTTATTAAGTTCACCCCACTGTTCATTTTTCTTTGTTTCACTTCAAAAACATCTTTGGAGTTTTAGTATGGATCATAACTTTGTTAGACAGTGAGCATAAGTTTTTTTTTTTTTTTTTTNTTTTTTTTTTTTTTTTTTTTGTGATTATTCAAACCCGACTCAGTGGGTGTGGGTGAAGTTGAAGTATCATAAAGCAGAGATAGAGAAACTGATTGAAATGAGAGTGTGAGTGATGTGTGCAGACAGTGCAGACAGTGGGGTTGAGAGAAAGGCCCCAGAATACAAATGCTCTGATTTGTCACTCATCTTTTAATTGACAGAAAGGGGAGCTCAGTTCCACTGTAACAGCTATATGCTGTGAAATGATTTGAAAAAAAACAAAAAAAAAACAAAAAAACAAAAACGTGACATATCACAGTTCTTTGGCTAAAGGTCACAACATATTGTTAGGTGAGATGCTCTTGGTCAAAATCCAATGATAGATTTCTCAGAGGGATTTCAAATGTTTCAGTATGCTGCGTTCAATAAAACAAAACTTCTGCCCAAGGTTTGTGGTAGCAACGTATCCTTTAGAGAGGCACAGCTGAAAAAACCTTTTATTTTTCTCTCTGGAAAGCACTTCTAGAGCTCTTCAGAGTAGAACTCTTATCAATTTAAGTCATGTCCCAATAACAGCCAGTCTTAGAGGTCAAGAGTATTTTTTTTTTTTTTTTTTNTTTTTTTTTTTTTTTTTTTAAGTGATTCTGTAGGCTTTCTTAAATTTCTACTCCACTGAAATATCAGAGTGAGAACAGGAGGGTGATGATGTGATAGTGTTGCTGTTCGTGGTTCTGAAAATTTTGATAAATGGATTTTATAGTAACAAATCCTAAGTGTTATATGAATAAATGAATGAATGAATGAATGAATGAATGAATCTTTATTTAAGCGTCTTTACCAGTTACAGCCCACCCCGCATGGGGTTATAAGACACACTTCTCACACAAACAATTCACCTCCAGCTCCATAAACAAACCTATTGCAAACAGTCTTCATTGCATGTTTTCTCAAATTCCACGCTATCTCCAAATAATCAACAAATGAAAAAATATTTCTTTCACGCATACTTTTTAGAATATTATAGTCATNATCTCCAAATAATCAACAAATGAAAAAATATTTCTTTCACGCATACTTTTTAGAATATTATAGTCATCCATTAAAAAATAATTGCATCCATCATGGTTCTTATTATTAAATTAATGTTATAGAACCATATTACATATTAAAAATACATAAAATACCAAACAGAAATGAAACAAGAACGGAATGATCATATATATGCTTAGAATTATGACACTAATTTCATAATGAAATAACAATACTGTCTACACTCTTAGCTTTAAGATTGGTGTACCAGGAGAAAATACACTTCACAAATGAAACTTGACATCTTGCTATTAGGAGCTACGTAATCTGCTGTCAGTTAGCTGTGTGCCAGTGAGTTAAAGACAATAATGGCAACTTTAAGATACCTACAGGCAATCAAAAACACTGTTATAGATGATCAAATCTAAAAAAAAAAAAAATGTATCTGAAACTCCTAGTGTGCCACCTCCTTAAAGCTTGCTTTTTTTGTTTTTATAACTCAAGTTTGTTGAGACAACTTTGAGTCATCAGCACTTACATTTTTTCCAATCCACTATTCCAACCCCTCCATATTTGTGATTGGATGTATCCAAAAATCTGTGGTAATGTCAATTTTTTGCACTCTGCTCAGAGTGCTTATCAAAAAATACCCAATGTGCTGGGCAGGTAAACATGAGATTCCCTGAGCAAGAAAAGCAATCTAAAATGCTCCAAACCTATTGGAATCAATTAGTCATGAGTGTGACTTTTTCAGTTGGGTTGCTGTTCAAGTCAGATTTCCCCTTAAACACAAATTAAATCCAGTGTCATATATAGCACATCTACTTTGGCAACATCTACTTGTTGCCAAAGTATCATTGTGATTTAAGATCACAAGGACATGCTTATGTGACTGAGAAGAGGAAGGGAAGGCAACAGATTGGCAGATGAATAGTAAAACTCTTAAACAAATGCGCAACACACACATATGCGCTCTATGACTGTAGCACTGCAGTGCACCCTCTCCTCAGCAGGGCTGTGGCCAAAGGTGAAGCCTCAGGGTGATTGGGTGAAACCAATGAAAATGAATGTCTCCATTGCAGAACTTCTTGCTCACTGATACCCATAAAGAAAGCTCAGCACTTCTCCTCAGGCAGTCTTGCCTCCCACAGTACAGTAATAGGACTGCATACCCATACTCTTCATCATGCTCTGGGTCAGTGGATATATCCTGTACACAGAAAGGCAATTACAACACAGCACAGGGAACAGTGAAGTGTTTGAACAACTGTGTGTGTGTGTGTGTGTGTGGAGCACGTGCAGGTAATGTCCTTTTGGTTCAGCCACCTTTTTCCCCACTTTTTGTGATTTCTCGTTATCACACCAGCTACTTTACCTCGCCAGAAGTTTTCACACAACCTTAAACTTTATCCAGTTAAAGACATAAAGAATCATTAGCAAGATGGAAAGTGCTTGGTATTATAGTGTGTTTGATTGTATTTTAATTTAGAAGAAGACTGTTGATAGAGCCCACAAGGTTGTTCCACTGATGCTTTTTGTTACCCTGGGCTCTTACTGGTATTCTAGTGACTGTGCTGATAGACAGCAAAACCTAGAAATGAAATTCAAAGTACTGTAAGCATAATTATCCATATACAGCAAAATTGTGTTTATTGGCATGAAGGACTTTTTTTTCATCCTTAATAATAAATTTGTATGAAAAGACAGTCCCATCAATGGATCTTTTGAGCATTAATCACTTCATTTGGTGCTTGCTGTGTCCTCATTTTAACTTACTTGCTTTCTTGCACTGTGTAAATGAGAGACGAGTGTCATAGAAATATGTGAATGTGTTAAGCATATTTTTCTCAAGGTTTAATCTGCACTGCGACATTCTGCCAGGAAAAAAAAAAAAAGATTTCACTTCATTTATTATGCTGCTTGACATCATCCAAGTTGTCTGATTATAGTGGATCATCCCTCAGACTAACAGTGCCAAAAATAATGTTTCTATAACTCTGGTTTATTGCGAATACACAGACAAACACATAAACTGCGTCACATATGCTCCGAATGCCCCACTGGAATGACTAGTGTATGGAAAATGGGCTTTGTGAACAAGGTTGTGAAACTGAAAGCCAATCCAGAGTAAGACAAGATCTTTGTATACTTGATGGTGCCAAGCTGCAGACAGACACTTTGATTTCCCTGATAGCTTAGTGCACACCACCAATCCTGGTGCCAGGGCATGAAGAAGGGAGATACTGTATGGACTCATGCCTGCCAGCTTTGGTGCTTCACTAAGCCCTCTGCTCAGTGGAACTGCCTGATGATACCCTTGTAGCTTTACCACCACAGCCCTTTATCTAGGGCTCATTAGTTTTGGTTTTTCTTTAAAAAAAAAAAAAACATTGTTTATTTTGAGTGTTAAAAATTGAATGGAAAAAAGATATAATTAGAAAATCCTGGTGGAAATGGTTTTTCATTTTCTGTCCATTTTTTTGCTACCTGTTGGTGAACTGACCTCGCCACAAGATGACCTAATTAATAAACTGCAGAGCTTTTTCAAAATAAATAAATAAATGGATAAATAAATAAAAATAAACTCACTTTGGTGGAAGGGGACATTTAAATCGATGAGAAATCAGACTACATCAATTTATTACTCTATTTGAAAAAAAAAATCCAATCAATCCCCTCCCCCCCCAAAACAAATAAACAAACAAACAACAAAAAAAGGTAATAACTCTCCATCAGTTCAAAGAAAGGGCCAGCCAAGGGCCAGCCTAAAATTGGCAAGATGACATAAAAATGGCATCATCAGCTCTGGCTTATTCTTCAGATCTGGTACTTTAGGTACCAATGATGCAGCATTATCAATGACATGTCACAATTATTTATCGATCTACTGCTTTGTTCTTTTTATTTTCCTCTCTGAACAGATGTACAGGCAGTCTCCGACTTACGAACATCTGACTTACGAACAACCCGTACTTACGAACTGACTGCCATAAAGCCTATTAAATTAAAAATTTGAGTTACATACAATGANACCCGTACTTACGAACTGACTGCCATAAAGCCTATTAAATTAAAAATTTGAGTTACATACAATGATTCGTAATAATGAACGGCACACTATTTTACGACGCACATCAAAACATTGCATGTCATCAGTGGTGCAGCGGCTGTCACTATTTTACGTTGGATCACACTTTTTGTAACCTTCATAACCATGCCTCCAAAACGTAAATCCCGTTTCTTATGCATAGAAAGGTAAAATATATACGCTAGATACACACCTTATGTAACTGTTCCAACTTNTTTCTTATGCATAGAAAGGTAAAATATATACGCTAGATACACACCTTATGTAACTGTTCCAACTTACGTACAAATCCAACTTACGAACATCCATGGGAACTCGTTCGTAACATGGGGACTGCCTGTAATACATTTTAGGGACCTTAATCCTAAAATTTCCTTTGCTCCTGCTGTTTTTAAACCACTTATGTAAACCAAAAATGATTTAAGATTTAGTATTGTTCATCTTTGTTCTGAGTTCCAGTCCAGACTAGACAGAGAACTACATGGCTGACTTGAGGATGTAACAGCATTATTCACAGATAGTCTCTTCCTTGAGCCTCTGTCATCTTATCCACTGTCTGGAACATGGCACAAATGAGTCTTAGTGTTTGCCAGGGCTGCACTATTCATCTCTGCGTGGTTATTAATTTCATTTCTATTCACACTACTGGGCTGACTGGGACTTCAGGCTACCCAGGCCAGTTGAGGAATGCCCCTCATACTGAGCAGGACACAATTCTGTTTTGAATGAGCTGCAGAAACCAGCATAGTTATTGACAAAAAACAGATCTCTCTCTTTAGGATTAACTTAGTGACAGGCTCGTTATCATTGTTTAGCCATTCCTAGTAAAGTGTATCCCACAATCCTAATTGGGGCTCTGACCAAAATAGATAACACAGCTCCTTTGATCATTCTGCTATGCACTAGACCAAACTGGATTACTTGCTTGGTAGTATGTGGCTTATGTTTGTACGTGCATCTTTTTGTCTATACATTTGTGATCTTAGGAGGTAATTTGAAAAAAAAAAAAAAAAAAAAATTACTGCGCACTTTACATGCTCATGTTTACCCTTTGATGTATGATACAGAGCTGATAGTTTACATATTTATTGTATGTGCACCTGCTTGTAAGATCATTTTTCTTTTGTAGCTGTTGTTCCTTTGATACATGTGCCTCAGTAACAATAAAGCTTTGGCCTGATCAAGGTTTCTGCACAGCGAATAGCTTGAAGGATTTAAGGCATCCACTTTATTGTAACATCACTGTAAGGAAGGACCCCATTCTACAGTCTCATGGCCTTCAAGATTAGCACTACAGCAAAACACATTTGTAGACCTTCATATACAGTACTTTTGTACCTGCTGGAGTGTCTGGTCTGTTGCTGTATTTGTCCTTTAACGTCAACTGCAAAACGATCTCCAAAACTAATACTCTAATATATGAGTATATTAGGTACACAGTGGTTCTCCATCATGGTCCTTAATTAACACAGCACTGCAAAATTTCCTATCTCTCCCTGCTCAACCCACTGCTGATAAGCTAAATCAGGTGTGTTCACTTGATTAAAGTCAGCGCATCCTACATCTTGATTAACTAAACACACCTAATTTAGGTAATCACTTTTTGCTAGAGCAGGAAGAGATGGAAAATATATGCAGTACAGTGGT
Source organism: Lucifuga dentata (assembly GCA_014773175.1). Classification (NCBI taxonomy): domain Eukaryota; kingdom Metazoa; phylum Chordata; class Actinopteri; order Ophidiiformes; family Bythitidae; genus Lucifuga; species Lucifuga dentata. Next base: position 69,067 of record VXCM01001433.1, on the reverse strand, counting down.
ACTCAAGGACCAAGATTGACAACCATTGATCTAATGCAATCGTTTATAGCAGTCCTACAGTAACTCTTACCTTGTGAAAATTGTATTGGTCAGTTTTTTTTTTTTTTTTTNTTTTTTTTTTTTTTTTTTAGACAGCTGACTCTCTCATTTATGTAAATAGAGATTGACAAAATATAAGAAACACCTGTCAGCCTAATACAATCTGTTGCAACACCACCACTCACTATAAGCTCAAAAATCTGCACTTCCAGGTTTTACTTTGGTGCTAGAGTATTCTATTGGCTTGCATTAGACTGCACAGGAGTACACAATAAATTGGTAACTCAGTGTAAACCAGAGGTACTGATGTGATTATGGACTTGAACTTTTCCTGTGCTCTTTAAAAGGACCATTATGGAAGCAGCGACAGGCAGGGGGGGAGCCACAGTCAAGGCTTGTTTACCAGTAACAGCTCTCATCTGGCCAAATGGAAATGAGCAGGGACCTTAGTGTGACGCTGGCTTTAGGGAGCCTCCAAACCTCGCTCATGCAGTGCCTTGTGTGTGATTGTGTGTGTGTGTAATAGAAATGTGCTCAGATTGGCCAGAGGCTTGGGAAATCACCTCTGAACCCTATAATTGCTGTTCCCTGAGGTTGTGTGTGTTTGTGTGTGCCTGTATGCGCAAGTGAATTGTTTGTGAACACACATGCATATGTATTAGCGGGTGCGTGCTTGTGTGTGTGCCTGTGTACAAGTGGTGGCCAATTTAAACACACGGGTGAAAAGCAGTCCTATAACGATCATCATGTCCCTGACATGCTGCCTCACACTGGGCTCCCCTGGGGCTATAACAGTCTCTCTGCAATTCTGGATGAACAAAAAAGATGAAAACCATACCCCTGCAACCCTGAGAGTCAGTTCATGGCTCAGATTGGCATCAGATTGAAACTGCCCAGAGCCATATATTTTGTGAATGAAAATAGATTCAGATCTTCTTTGCCTGCCTAGTTTGGTATGACTGGCATGATTCTCTCTTGAAGAAGCCAGATGACAAGCAAATCAATTTAATGACCTACATAGGGATGGCAGGGCCTGATCGATTGTGACGATCACCTCCATTTTTAACAGACATTTCATCAAAGACCCATTCCCTTTTTAGCCATCCCATTACCCATCCATCCAACGCTAGGATCTGCTGCCTATTTACCCATTCCACACAGAAATAATGGGGCCTTCTCCCCAGTTGGATTAATCAGCCATAACCATATGCTACAGTGTGCAATTACACTACAATTTTAACCAAGGGAAACAGCTGTTGCCATTTGAAAGGGCGGAATAAGATTGTAATTGCCTTAACTTTGATTTGTGGGGTGCTTTGATTTGATGAGAGAACACATTTTTATGCTTTACATAATAATAACATGGAATGAAGAGAACTATTAGAACATGAGACTTTTTCCGGTTCCAGCTTCCAGATGCATTTGGAGGGTAACCTTGCTTTTACGAGTTATTACTCACACATTATAGAGGAATGACTATGTTTATTCATTTGGGTTTGAATGGGTTTCTATATTCGGAGGCTGTGTTTGAGATTCAGCTGCCGAATGACATTTGAATATGTTTATGCATGGGGTGCCTTAATATTTTGATACAGGAAGCTTCTAATCCTCTGGGTGAGGCAGCCACATCATATGAGATGTGAAATCCTGTACACCACAGCATCCTTTACCTTTTATCTGCTAGCCTTTTTTGTTTACACACTTCTAGCTATATTCTGCTGACAAAACCAAATACTTACAAAGATTGAGGTCTGTGATTTAACCATGATCATGCTCAGGTTTTGTAAAATTTTACACAAGATTGAAAGGCAAAAGATGTCTACTACGAGCACTATATCATTGTCCCTCACTACTAGACATACCTTTCATTGGAACCATTAAGCCATTGGAAAATTGATTTTTTGCTCACAGATCCCGGTGACCACTGGGGTAATTTGTCAGTACGGTTCTTAGTGGCTCTCTCTGCAGATGGGAAAAGGTTTTGGATTTGCTGAATAAATGGCAGAAAGATGGAAGATGGAGAGAGAGAAAGAAGAAGGAGAGAATATCTGAAATGGAAACAGACAGAGCCACAAAGAAAATGACATGAAATGCAGTACAAGAGCAAAGTTGGAATGAGAATCTTAGAGTCTGGCCATCAGAGTCAGATATGTTGAATATTGTGAGTATAATTCTGTGCACCTCTTGGCCCATTTTTGCATTTGTTAATCGGACTGAGGCACTGCTTGAATTTTTCATATTTCTGACAATCACTGGGGCTCTTTTTGTAGGGAACTTTTAAATGAGGAAACATGAAATGATAGATTCATTTCTCCAGTTGTTAGAGTCAGTTTCCTTATAATTAGCCAAATAATAAACCTTGCACCACATGAGCTCCACAACAAAGAACCTGAAATAATGACATGTCCTCATACTTCAAGTATGTCAGCTGCGTGAGGCCAATTTTTCTTCCTCTTTCATAATACGAAATGACTACATAAAATGACTGCTTTTTAGTGCTCCTTTTACAACAGTATTCCTTAAAATATCTGGTTATTTTCTTTTTTGTCATTCACGATATAAGGCATTACTCAATACCTCACACCTGATATATCCACAAAAAAAAAAAAAAAAAANAAAAAAAAAAAAAAAAAAAATGTTCTCAGCTGGTATTAGTGCATTGATCGTGCGGCTATGATATTGCTTTTGAAGAGTTCCTTTTGAAACCTGCCAAACACCGTGTAAACATTGAGCTCTGTTCTAAAGATTTTCTGTTGGCACATGTACTTCACAAACAGTCTTATGTGAGGAGAGAAACAAAAGAGAANCAGGGGGTGAAGTAGTAAGAAAACAAGGAAGGTGAGAGCAGCATCACTAATTAACTGCAGAATTAACTGACTTGTCAGTCTGAAGTGTCAGACTGACAAGCTGCTGATCTCTCAATTATAAATTCCAAATCCCTTATCTGCTGAGACTAGGGCTGTTACGATATCAGATTTTCACTCCACGTTTATCGTGGCCAGAAATATTGCGATAACTGTATTATCACAATAGCTATAGACAATTTGAAAGAAAAAAAAAATGCTATCAGTCATCTTATTGAAATCATTTTGATTAGAGATTCCAACTTAACTGTTTACATGGATGCTAAGTAAAGTGATCTGATAAGATGTACATTTACATGCCCCAAAATATTTCATCAGAATATAACTTTTTGACATGCACAAAGTGGTCCCTCCCACTGTGAAGTGTCTAATCTGCCGGTGTTGTAATGAGAATTGCATCCCCACTTGTGGACAATGGATCATATAATCCAAGACAAAATTTATTCCTTTGAATAACTTTCATCAAACATTATGGCACTTCTTAGAGGCGATAACAATAATACCTACAGTAAGTCTGTTGGGCAGCAGCAATTCAGTCCTTCACTCTTATTTATTTGTTATTTCTGCCGTTATTTCTTTCTCACTCCTGAGGAGGCTGAATGCACCAAACTCACCCTGTTAAACAAAAAATAACCCCAAATATGAGTTTTTAACATCATTTCATTCATTCATCTTCAGAAAGTTACTTACACTGGGGATGCAAATCTCAGCAGAAGAGCCACCTGCCAAAAAATGCATCTCCTCCTTTCTCAGCCCTGAGGAAACATTCAGCAAACTCACCCTGTCACAGAGAAATAGCCCCAAATGTGATGTTTACGTGATTTCATTCCTTCATCCTCAGATAATTATTTACAGTGGGGATGGGCTAACTTAGCTTTAACAAAATGAAGACCTTAATGTAACATTTCCCGTTTCAGGGCTAGCAAGCTAACTGCTACTTAGTCTCTCTAACGTGGTGAAATCTGCAGGATGATGTTGGTGAAGGTGATTGAAGGTTGATGGTTGCTGGCGATCGGCATTTCCTGCAGACCGGGCTGTCTACCGGCATCTTTTTTAACAAATCCAAAAAACTCCCACACTGGCCAGCTAACTTTTTTCGGGTTATGGTAGAGGGTCTTGCTCTCGACTTCCTCTGCCCCCACTCTGCAGACACCTGTACTTGCATAATTTTGCGTGGCAGGAGAAGCCACACACTGCAGTTCTAGCTAGGTAGCTGCGTCACATCACGTATGTGTGTGTTTGTGTGTGTGTGTGTGTGTGGGGCACACAGTCACACACACACACCGACAAAGCAAGAACTGAAAAAAATGTAAATAATTTAAGAGTCGCTGGATGATTTACACAACATTAACACAATATTAGTATTTCATTTTTTAATATCACAGTCATCATCAGTACCGGTATATCACGACACCCCTAGCTGAGACATTACAATGGATCTGATATCACCTCCCAATTGAGATGTTTACGCACTTACATTGTCACAAATCTGTGATTCTGAATGGTTAAAGGACCATGCCGGTGTTTTTGCATGTTTGAGCCCATATACAACCCGCATACACAGTTACTGACACATACTACTGGAGCATTAAATAGAATTGTTTTTCCTACCTTCCAGACTGCCACTGGTTTCAGTTCACAGTACACTATTAAACTTAACTTGTAGAGACTTGAAACATGCTTGAGATCCATCATAACGAACATGGGGTCCATTCAATTTTTTGTCAAAGTAACTTTATTTAGCATGCTTGAGATAGGTAATCTATCGCAGCGAACTACACACCGTTATTATTTTTTGTCGAAGTTACTTAATCTAATCTCCAACACAGAGCTACACAGAAGAAAATGTATGTCTTAGCCAGAGAATAGAGGACTAGGCTTTTACGGAAAAATTAAAAACTGCCATCCCTTCTACATTCAGATGTACATGTTAGCAGGTGAAACATTGGATTTTAAGATGGATGTAGCACCTGAACAGTTGATTCTGAAAGATTAGGATTTTTTTTCTAAATAACAGGAAAACTTTTGTTTTGGAAACAGTTATCAGTAAAATTATGTGGATCGTATTTATTGTGCTTAAACATACAAAATCACGGATATGGTCTTTTAAACTTTGGGTGAAAGATGTCCATTTGCGGCTCTTATTGACACTTGTAGATGTAGCTTAACATCTTGATTATCAACTGCTTGGATGCGCTTCTCACATGACTGAGCCACTAAGCACTTTAACAGTCAACTTAATGGGAATGGCTGCTGATAATGGGAGCAGACAGAGAGAGAGATGGATGTTTGGATGCTGGGCTTTGACCCACAGCATTACTTGTGCTTGACCTCAACTCAGGCAAACTGATATGCAGTCTTGCAAAAACTTGAACACACGTGTGGATGCAAACACACACACACCCTGACATTTCTATCCCCTATATGTATGAGCCACACAGATGATCACTCTCTCAGAGCTAAGCAGAACAGACAGGAAGTGCTCCATCCATCTTGATTTGTCAATAGTTACAGTTTTAATTACACCTGAGTGCTGTCAGCCTGCCAAGCTGGGCGGGAAATATTGATTCACTCTGACTAATTGATTAATTGCCGTGTTCATGAGGGCAGTTTTTTCCTTCATCTGTTTTTTTTCCATCTTCCTCTTCTATTTCTGTATTCTTTGTTGACACAGTCTTAAGGTATCGCTTACAGGCAGGAGTCGTGGTATGTATGTGTGTATGTGCGTATGTGCTTGTAAAGAACACCCATCATATTTTACTCTGGCAGGAGAGTGGCATATTAAAGAGAAGTAGCCCTATTGTTACTGTAGAGCAATAGGTAACAATTGAGTACAGGGCATGTGATGTAGTACATCACTGGAGCATTATGTGACAGTTAACAGGGTGAGAGATTTGGAGGCACAGCTGTCACAGACCTTTTACACAAAACCGTCGCTTAAATTTGTGTGGCTGTTTTTCAAACTGGCGAACTGTCTTTTGGAATGGGCAGCTCCCTTTAACGCCATTTCAGAAGACAATACACACTAGTGATCAAAGAAGTGAGGAGAGCTCTGAGGATTGGCGAGCAGCTCTCCCTCCTCTAAATCTACTTGCTCCCTGGGAGACGTCTCATAAAATGACAGAAGTCTGGAGCTGCAGTGTATCACAACCATCCAAACTGCCAACTACCTCACCTTGAGTCTGCATGAAATGGAGCCTCTTTGAAAGCTATTTTAACAATTTTCTGTCACTGAAGTGAATGGGGATTCACATTTCAAATTGTTTTATTCATTTAAAAAAAAAAAAGGTAAGTGTATGATAAAGTATACAAAAGATTACTTGACTTAAAACAGTTTGATATGAAAGTTGCAAAAACCTTTTCAAACACTTCACTGATGTATTGGAATATGCAGCCTAATATTTCTATGGCTATAGCCTAAACAGCCTAATACAGCCTAATATTTATATCTATAAATTTCAGCTTGGTCTTTTAAATATTTAAACTCAGTGGGTGGTCTGTGTTTCAAGTCGTGATAAATTTGGGGTTAATGAGTGTTTTGACAGGTTTGGGCAGTGGGGAACTTACAGAAGTCAGACATGATGACAGATTAACTAAAAATGATATGAATATTTAGAAACCCACCTTTTATATTTATACCGTACATAGTTTTATCCAGGGTGGCACAATGGCACTATTACGTCACAGCAAGAATGTCATGGGTTCGAATCCAGCTGGAGCCTTTCTGTGTGGAATTTGCATGATGTGAATGATAGTGTGGATGAGTGTTATCCCTGTGGTAGACTCCCAACATGCCCAGATTGCCGAATGAACACTGGAATAGGCTCTAGTCCCAATGTGACCCTGTACAGGATAAGTGGGTGTAGAGACAGATGGATGGGTGAATGGATAGATGGTTAGATGACTAACCATCTAATGGCTAATTCCCTAAATTAGCTGTTGTAAGTAAAACACTCTAGATATCTTGTAAATTTCAGTACTGAAACTCTACCATATGGATTAAATTTTTCAAATGATCAGGTCTAATTTTTATTATTGGCTAACTGTAGCAAATTTTTAATCTTTATTGGTCATGTGACTCGTTTTCCTCCACAGTTAACATTTCAATGTAGCAGAAACTAATGCCTAATCCAGTTATAGAGCAGGTTATTCTTATATCTGTCATGTCACTGATGACAGCATCCAGATAATTTCAGGAAGTGACAGGAAAATAACATGAATAGCGCAGCAGCAAAGAAAGAAAAAGTGATGTGTGCTCTGTCAGTGTTTGTTCAGTGATAGTAAAATACATTTCAGCGGTGAAAGAGCTTTTTTAGTGTGACTGCAACACTGAAGAATAAAGGTTTGATGTGATCACCAAGTACTTCCTCTTTCAGGCAGTAAAACATAACCCATCCTATGCGCCGGTTCTCGTGGAGTGTCATTCTCTCTCTCTCTCTCTCTCTCTCACATGCTTTTGCTGCCTTAAACATGTAATTCTAAACCATTTGGTGATCCTTGAAAATTACACACACAAAGGCAGAGTGCTGCATGCTTAAGACCCTCCTTCCCCCATATGCATGCACAGACACACACCACATGCACACTCTCCTCATGCAGCTGAGCACAGAAAAGCGGCACTGTTTCAATCCCCATCTATTTCTTTCCCTATGGGAAACAGGAAATGATAGTATGAGGATATAATTGTTTCTAAAGACAAAAAAGGCTAACACTTAGGGAGAGAAGAAATGGGGGAAAAGCAGTTTCTCTGAGTTGTCGATGAAGCTGAGAAGTGAGTGCAACTCGAACTGCATTGTGTGATGGCTTTTATTTAAAATTTGATTTCTGTAACTTTTAAATCAACACAGTATCTTGGAAAATATGGTTGTTTGCCATCTTATCCACATTCAGATGAAAATAGCGATATCTGTATATCCACGACACTCACAGAGATTTGTTATACTTACAATAAACTATTTCAGTGTAATTTATTAAGAATTATGTAAAAGCATTAAAAGCACTGCATCAGGATTAATACACTATCATGGGTGTTGTGTATGTTAAAAGTCAAATTATGATACATGGCATGACTGCCCACTGCCACAAGTAAATTTTCAACGTGTGGGAAACAGTGCAATAACATGCTAACCTTCTCAATCTGAACATGTGTTAGGTATGTTTGAGCTTTCTCATATATACTCTGATGTCAGTCCCTGTTGTGACAAATGTAAAAGAGATGATGCTTCACTTATCCACATGTACTGGTTATGTCCTAGTTTAGAAAATTATTAGAAAGATGTTTTTCAAACTTTATCCCAGATTCTAAGCTCAGACTTAGCACCCGACCCTTTGGTTGCTCTTTTTGGAGTCACTACAGATGTAAGCTTGACCACAGAAAAACAACACATTCTATACTTTGCCTCTCTTTTGGCCAGACGTGCGGTCTTGTTGAGATGGAGAGACATTGCCCCGCCCACACACTCTCAGTGGTTGGAAGGAATCATGTCCTGTCTAAACCTTGAGAAGATCAGATACTCACTTTGTGATTCAGATGGAAAATTCCTGAAAATATGGGGTCCTTTCTTGAAATATTTTCAGAAAATATAGCTATGATGAAAGTCTATTTTCCTACAAACTCTTGACTAGCAGTGCTCTGATTGTCCCTCTGGGTTAGCTTTATTATTTTATATTACTTCATTTTAAACCTGGCAATAGGTGACATAGTTCTAAACATATTGTAAACACTGTGGCAGCCTGCTTTTCCATGCGTATGGACTACTGGGGGGTGGGGNCTTGTGTTGTGATTTCTGTTTCATTTGTGTAAAATACTTTGAGAGTTGATTTTTGCTGTGCATTGTATACCTGTACTTTATGTGCTCTGCTCTGCTAAAATTTAAATAAAAAGATTTTGAGATTAAAAAAACCTTTTTCAAAGCATCTGATGAATCCTAGTCTGACTGCACCAAACTAAAGTAGGCGTGAAAACTCCCTAAATGTGACACCTACACAAGATACAGCATGTAAATAAGACCACTTAGTAGTTTGAAGGCATTTGTTTCATTTTAATTGTTCCATTGTTTCCAGTGTTGTGTTAAACTAGCCTGAGCATGACCCAGAGCTATAACACCTCAGTGCTGAATGGGCAGAGATAAAACTGATATCCATCTTCTTATGTAACATTGGGTAAAACAAAAAATATGAAGTACTGTATATTTCCCAGAATGCTTCTTCACAGGACATCAGCCACAGAAGAAGTCTTCTTTAGTTTTTAAGCACAACTGCTATTTTTCAAACTTACTGCACCTTTGACTCTATAGCCAGTGAGGTAAGATGGTCCTCTCTTCTGTCAGAGTCTACCTCTAAACCTTAAAGTTGAATGTTCTCTGGCGAGCAATGAGTCACTACTTTTCTCATTGTGTATTCAGCAGATGGTGTGTTGATATAGATGCAGTGTCGTGATTAAATAGTTCTTCGTGACTGTCATTCCGTGGCCTCAGCAGCTGCTGCATTGCCCCTCAGGTGCAAAAACACATCGGCCCACATCGGTCCTGGTCTTTTGATCCACCAGCCTTTTCAGATTCCCCAAAATATATCTCCAGCTATGATCCATCGCTACTGGCAAAATCAAACATACTTGCTGGAAGAGACCATCACGTCAAGGGATATGATGGTTCGCCGCAATGATATATCAACTGACAAACACAAATAAGCTGTTTGATGTTGCACTAACAGAGCCCTTATGGGTCTTTTGCTTTTTTGCACTGTTCTCTCCCTGACTGACTGACATATATTTCTCTGTTATCACTGGTAGCAGAGGCTTTGAAATGTGATGGACAGGAGTGCTCAGAAACTACTTTTCTCAGCCTGTTATGGGAGGAGGGGGAAGCATGAGGCACAGGGTTTAACCCTGGCAGCTAGCAGCTGGACTGACAGAATAGACAGACATGCTGCTCAGAGAGACAAGCCATTGGACTGCAGCAATGTCTGCAGCCAATTTCAGCCCTGTTCTTTCGCAAGAGGTTCGGGGGAAGCCGTGAGAGCCATAGGCTGTCAACTGCCCATTGCTTCCACTGCAGGTGGCCAGGCGAGCAGAACCACTTTGATTTTTACCTGAAGCCTCCTCTCCTATCCCATCTCTTGCTCTTTTTCTTGATTTTTAATGAATGTTGGCATTCTTCCTTTCTCCCTTATTCTCTCTGTCTCTATCTTCCTTGCTTTCATGCTCTGCCTCTCTGTGTAACAAGCTTTGAGAGGTGAGGAGGGAAAAGAGAGAAGATCAAAGGGGCCCCGCACACTCTGCCCTCCGATATCATTAGGCTATCTCTGATGGCATTATTTGAGCTACTACTGTATGCATGCATTGGTGTCGTGTTTATTCTTGGTTGAGTGATTGTGCACCATTGTGCCTGTCTTTGTGTGTACACGCACAGTATGTGAGTATATATAGCCAGACAGTGCCTTGCTTTCTTCTGGCACAGGGCCCAGTCCTGCCTTTGGGCCACCCTGCCATCAGCCCCTCCATATTGAGCGAGATGCTTCCCTCCAGTACAGTGGATGAGGGACCTGGCCTCTGTTTGATGTCACTTCTGTTTTGCTCTGATCTTCCACACCACAGCTTCACACCAGCACATACACAGCAGCAAGGTAATGGATAAGCTCTATGACAGCAAAGCAGCTGGAGAGTGCTTCAGCAAAGGCCTCGAGCCACCTGCTGAGTCACCTCGACTCCCGCTGCTGCACCACGTAGCAGTCAGTCAGCTCTGTACACTGCTGGTCTCACCAGGGCATGAGCTCTAGTCTTTACATTTCTATATGTATTAATGTATGTATACTTCATGAATACATCAGTTGATCGCTGGTGGTGGTGAGCATAACAGTCTTCAAATGGAAAATGAAAGTGATGTAATTGGGATTCACCAATGAGGAAAATTTGTTTTGGAGGTGCAGACAGAGAGGCAGACTCCCAGCATTTGGTTATAACTGATTGCTGTCGTTTCCTGCTGGCAAAAAAATTCAGATTTTTTTTTTTTTGGCAGTGATGGACTGTTTTGATTAATTACTACAAATGCAAATGTACAAAGCCTGATGGATCAAACACTGTCATCTGCTCAGCTGACTGACTGATACTGTGTAGTCTTTTGTGAAAATTTAGTTACTTGATGACAACCCAAACAACTGCTTCATTCATTAAATATATGGTCTTTGCTGTGTGAAATAGCATCTCATTATATATATATTTTTTTATGATATTAAAGATTTTTTTATATCATAAAAATATATATATAATTTTCTCTGACTTAAAGGACTACTCTGACGTCCTTTAATTCAGACAAGACTGCCCATCTCTACTATAACTGGTATTATACAGTATTATACTTATAGTGGCCATGCATACAAACACATTGGATATTTCTTTTTTTCCCAAGAAGATTATGGGTTTGCATATTCTCAGTGTGTCCCTGTGTGTTTCATCTGGTGCCTCAGTTTTCTCCCACAGCTGTGAAACATGCAGATTAAATGAATAGGAATCCAAATTACCAGATGTGAATTTGAGTGATTCTTGGTGCCTATCTGTGTTAGTCCTGTGATAGACTGGGAGCTTGTCCATGGTGTACCCCACCTCTCATCCAGTGCATGCTGGGATACGCTCCAGCCCCTGTGACCCTACACAGGATAAGCGAGAACAGAAAATGGACAGATGGATTCATTTTCCCCTTTTTTCAACAAAATGCATTTGAATCAGCCTTATACTTGAGATCTCATTTTGATATGACTGCAGGATAAATCTGTGAATTAAAATGAAAGGCATTATGGGCCAGCATTGCCTCAGCTGAAAGTGGTTTTGCCCAGTCAACATCTTGTGTGGTCAAAGTATTCGAGTAATATTAATTCTGGAAGTATCTGTCATGGTAGTACTTATCACTCTCTTTTTCTAGACCCACTTTACCCACTGATCACGTCTTCTTGCCTTCCCACCAATATGCTGAGTGCTCACCTCTGCCCACACACCTCATAATATGCTGCTTTGGGTGGTGTAGATAAAGTTAAAAGCATATGAGAAAACACTGGTGAGAGGAGTCAGTGAGGTAATTTTATTCCCAGCCTTTTTTTAATTGCTATTGGAGGTCAATTTTTCCAGAAACTATGAAGTTCCTACTGTGTTTCCATGGCTTTCAGTTCAGGCTCTTCAAACAGTTCTATTGCACATTTGACCTGCAGTGGGTCTTGGCTGAAAAAAAAACAAAACAAAACAAAAATAACAGGCTCACTCATTTGTATGTGTGGGTGTGTATCCGTGAAATGCACAGTTGCTGCAACCCTGCAGTACCACAGAACTGGACTTGAAAATGTGTGAGCAAGCCTGCAAGATGGAGAGATTGAAAGATTAAAAGAGACAGGATGAGGAGAGAAGGGGCAGTGAGACAGAGCCTGCACATTTACTAAATCCATAAAGGATGAAAAGGGCCTTGGCAGGAGTCTTAAGGGGCTAATAAAATAAAGTTCTCTCAGATTAGTTAGCTAATAGAGCTGTAACGTAATGTTGTGTCTTAATGTTGAGGGGAACATGGCCTCCTGTGTGCTTGCTGTCTGTGTGCAAGTATGTGTGTTGGGTGTGATGAGATGAGGGAGTGTGTGTGCATGAATGTGTGCGTGTGTAAGGTTCTTCACCTGCTGTGGAGAAGCCCTCTGGGTGTGGTTATTCAGTTATGGGTGAGGAGGGGAGGAGGGGAAGAGAGCCTACCTAGCATGAAATTATTCTCCTGGCAGCTTTAGTTCGTACCGTATGAGATCAATGCAGAGGATATTGTTGCTACATGTGTTTCTATAATCTCAAGAAAATTATTACTTTCTGCAGGGCTTGGGAGATAGAATTTCTGTTCTGCTGCTGGTACTCATATTGCCTGTTCAGCAAGGACAGCTGTGGAGGACAAATGATAGATATTATGACTGTTGAGTGGTGCATAAAACACCATGTCTACGCTATGATAATACAGAGGTTTGTAAGTGATGGATTGAACATTCAAAGACTGGCAGCGTGATGTGATGTGGCAAGATAGGTTTGTCCAGTGTCCCATGGCGGCATTTTTAGGATAAGGTTACAGATCTTAGCTTACTGTCTACTGGGCCTTTTTCTGGATTTCTATGGCCTCCATAATGCATTGGTGGTATTTTTTGCTTTCAGATGGGATGATTATGGCCGCTTTCCACTGCATGATACGATTCTCTCTCATGCAACGATCTGAGATTGCTGACTTAAGATTTTCTTGGCTGACTTGCGTGCGCTCCATATGTCTCCTTTTTTGTATTTTTGCTTCCATGGGTCAAAGCATGGCCTGTCTGTTCAACATATGTTTAATGATGTGGGATCTGAGTGATGACATCACATTTCTTTCCTACGTCAATTTATGTCATTCTGTCCTTCTGGGGAAGGCTGCAATGTTACAGCTGGAACTGTGAAGGTAGCAGAAGTAATAAATATTCATTTTGCACTCTGTCAGATCAGTGAGTATTTTATACATAAATGCTTTCATATTTGCGCTTCCAAACGCGCTATTTATGGGTATTTCTTTCTCAAAAGTGACACATTTTACATTTCTGGAAGCAGCAACAGCAGTTTGTGTGGAAAATACACAAACTAATTTGGTGAGAAGCTACAGGAGCTACAAACACCTCACAAAAAGTCAAAGTTCATCAAGAACAAACCAAGGAAATACAGTAGGTGCTCAGAGGAAAAAAGGTCAAACATTGCAGAATGAACATCTGAATTAACCTCAATTTTAAATGAACTCCAAGACAATGTGACTCTCTGTCAAGCAAACGCCAGAGTGAATGTCACCACTGTTCTTCAAAGATGAAATACATGCTCATGATGATGAGGGATAACGAGTAGTGGTGAAGATATGGTGGTTTGTTTTGCTCCTTGTCTTTTACTTGGTAAAAATTTATATTGAGCATCTCATTGATATCAAAATATCAACTTTACATAAGTTAACATGTATATGTACAAGCATATCCGTTACACAGGGACTGAACTGCAGGATTTGTGGATTTATTGATCTTTATGTTTGAACCAAAGTACAAGATTGCTGCTGTCTATCAGTGACATCCTCAGACACTATGACTAACAGCAGGAGGTAAAATAATGGTTTATGGTGGCCTTGTGCAGCAGAGATGAGAGAGAAATGAGAGGAGGGGTGGAGAGGGAAATAAACTTCTAACTTCTCTCGAGAAACTGAAGTGGGGACACAAAGTGTAGCAGTGACAGAAGAGAGGAAAGTACCTTGTCTTTAATAACAGAATGTGAGGAGCTCCTTCAGTGCTGCAATTATCATTGGAATAATTGATGAGAAGCCTCTCTGAGTGGAGACTGATTGTGTCATCTTCATTCTCACCCACCCCACTGTCACCCACCTAAGCCTGATCCCACTCTTACATGTCACTGTCTCTGGTTTCTCTCTCTATACACTCATGCTTTCATTCTGAGAAACCCTTCTCACGCTTGCTAATGGTTGTTTTCTTTTTTCAGCTAGTGTAAAATGCAGTAAAGTTATCTTCTGTGTGTGTGTGTGTGTGTGTGTGTGTGTGTATTGTGCTCACATGAAGAAACAAGTTAGCTCATTTCTACTAACCATTAACTCAGAACTAAAATATTTTTTGACCAACCAAAATAACCTTACTTTGTCAGAAATTAGTCACTTTGAAGTGTGTGTATGTGTGTGTTATCAGGCAGGTGTCTCTCCCTCTCACTACTAGAAACTCCCAAGTGTCTCATTACTGCACTCTCCAATAAGGTCCAGGAGCGAGAGCGACTCAGATGATTGGGACTCTCAGCCGGAAAAAGTAGTAGGTCCTTCATGTACCTTGTGAAAACACAACCTCTCTCTCTCTCTCGCTCTCTCTCTCTCTCTCTGTCTGTCTGTCTGTCTCTCTCTCTCTCTGTCTGTCTGTCTGTCTGTCTGTCTGTCTCTCTCTCTCTCTCTCTCTCACACACACACATGCACGCACGTGCACACACTTAGAGTTGGGAAGCTGCAATTTCTGCTTCCTAGTCAAAGTGTTCTGTAATCACTCCACTCCCAGCTGCTCTGGATTTTCTTTTTTTTTTTTTNTTTTTTTTTTTTTATTTTCACTCTTTTTCACTCTGAGAGAAACTTGGTCCAGTAGCAAACATCAGCATTGCTGCCATTCAGTGGCATTGCCCAACATGAATCATAATTTAGAGTTTAGCATGATTGCAAACAAAGTCATTGGCAAGATGCAAAAAGTGGTAATCCGATGCTCTGTGTGGCACAAAATGGGCAACGATGTCTGTTTTGATTGAAGATTTTTAAACTTGAAAACTCTGCACTTATAAAGCCTCATTTATACTTGACGTTCACTACGCAAACCTGTGCGCTCGTTTAGTGTATTGTGAGCGGAATTGTGTACATACTCGCATCAATAGTTAACGTAGATCAGGAGGGTTAACACTCTATCCTCCAGGCGGCGATGTGAGGTGCCATGACTTGATTTACAGTACACAATTGACCAGGGGAGGGCTAAGCTACACAAGCATTTACAGCAACAAATAAACATAAAGAGCACTTACCAAATCATTTTCTGGGAAGGTTTTGTTGGTGGCTTGGTGTCTCGTGTAATTTTGAAGCCGCTTAATAATAATAATAAAAAAAACAAAACAAAACAAAACCAAACAAAACAAAAAAACCTCAGCTGCATCTCCGCTTCTCTAGACATCAAAGAAGTGGGGATAATTCATAGTTGATAATTCATGGTATGATCGACCATAATGACATGGTCAATCAGCTTCTCAGAACTTGCAGCCTTTTCTCTGTTTGTCTCGGTTGTCCGTGCACAGGTAATAAGTACTGTACGCTTTCAGGATTTACATTGTTTATTTACGTTGTTGGCCCCATCTGTGCTGCCATGTCATGACAAACGTTCACTACACTGCCTCCGTGGTTTCTTTAGGTACTGCTGCGTCTGTAGCATCGTGTTAATTCTGGATGATGCGCACAAATGATGCTTAGCCAACGTGTGGCCGCCATCTAATGTGCATGCAAGTGTAGTTAATGTAAAGTATAAATGAGGCTTAAGTTGACAAAAAAGAGACAGCCTGGATGAGAAATCAAAACATTTGGAGTTCCTTGTAAGTTCTGAATTGGTCTGAACTGTCACACACGTGTGTACAGCCATGCTTTGCATATAAAGTCAGTGTGTTCATACAGCAAATATCAGTAATGTCAGTTAGGGAACATCTCCAATGTCCGTTTGTGGCCAAAACACACAGAAACTCCAGTAGACAAATTTGCATAAATAAAAGGGAGATGAAAATTTGTTTCTCACTCTACCTGGATGCATTTTGCTTGTATCTTGGAGCAAGAACACACTGATGCTTTGACTTTCAAAAAAAGCCGTTCCAAGCTCCAGGAAATGATCTGCGTTCTCCACATGGCTTACATACCCTTACACTCTCTCTCTCTCTCTCTCTCTCTCTCTCTCTCTCTCTCTCTCTACATATAGTATGCATAAACCTACTCACACTCAATACTTATAATCCAAACACACTCAAATGCTAGTTTCACCAGCACCTAATTAGCATCGTGATTTGGTTGCATAGCAGGGGCTCAGTCTGGGGAATCTCGGGTCATAAATGTGGTCTACAGTGGGAGCAGAGAGGAGTGATACGTGCTGTAGCACACCACTGCATCACTGAGGCCAATAAGTAGTCCTGCCAATGTCGAGCAGAGCGGAGGGATCAGATGTAGTCTGTAGGGAGGTTGTTACCTCAGCCTTCAACTGCTTAGCTCTTCCTACTCTACCTTGACTATGATACACACACACACCATCCCAAACCATTTCTCTGTAATTTAATAGCTGCTATTTTAATACATGATATGATTTCAAGCCTTTATCTATTTATCATTGATTCTTCCTTCACTCTGTCTCCTCAGTTTCTGCTTTAAGTAAACTGTCAGATGCTGCATTTAAACAGGCTTAATTTTCACAACTTCTCATTAAAATCACCATCTCTAACAACTAGCCTGAGACATTTCAGTGAGTGAAATATGCACCATTAAAAATCCAGTATCTGACTGAAGGGGCTATTGTATAGAATGGTAATAATGAGTCACCACTCTTAATACATTAGCAGTGAGATACATTCTGCAGATATATACTGTAGTTTGTCTTGGGTAATTTTCAAAATTAACTTCTAACATAATATTCTTCCTTTGCTACTTTGCTGAATGGAACTGAAAGCTTTTTTAAATTGTATTATGGGATGTAGTTTATGGATCCCAGAAACGGAAGCACAAAGATTCTTGCCATTTACTGTAGTCTTTCACTGTACTGCAGCCCACAAAATGACAAATAAAATCCCCAAACTCATGAAATCTGTCAGTGACATTTGTGCTGCATAATGAATTCATTGAGCAAGTACATAAGTCCTAAGCTATTCTTTCTCTTACTGTATTTAACTGATTCCTTTGGGAGATAGTGTCTTACTGTAGCAGATTACATGATGCCTGATTTAGAGGTCTTAAACTGTTTTGTGCTTTTCAAAATTAAATTAATTGAGTGCATTTGTATCTTGCTCTCTGTGACCCCCAGAGCTCTGGATTTAAGATCTTTGCCATTTTGCATTGCTGCAGCTTGACCAGTAGCAGAGGGAGTTAAAATGGGGTCTCATTAATAAAGACTAAAGCCATAGGCCAGTGCTGTGGCTGATGCTGTGTTGATTAATGAGGGCTGGGCCTTCGCCTCAGTGGTGGTATCTCTGTTGAATTAGGCCCTGATTACGCCTGGCTGGGTTACACATGACTAATGGCTCTAGGGGCTAATTCATCCTTCGTTGAACTAGACTGTGCGAACAACTTACTGGATGTGACTATCTGTGTTTCAGTTTCTTGACTGTAAGCAGTTTGTGGTATTGTGTTAGCATATTACATGCGTTAGGCGGTAACTGTAAGATCGTTTGAGCTGGCATACATTTTGTTGTAATGTATTTACATGAATTTAGGCAGAGGATAGGGTTAGATGGAAGCAGATGATTCGCTGTGGTGACCCCTGAAGGGAAAGCCGAAAGGAAAAGAAGAAGTATTTACATGAATTTCTGCAACAAATATTTCCACCATGTAACTTGATTGCCCTGATGATGGCACTTTTTGCCCTGTGGGGGATCATCATTTAACCATAATTAAGATTTCACCGCTAAAAAGTGGAATTACTCTGGCACCTACATATTACACTAATAAAATATATGCCCCTTCCCTGGGGGTTGTTTTTGCCATTAGGGTTTCATGAAGTGGCTTTTTGTTTACTTGTTAGTATTTAGTGTACAGAGCTGAAGTGTAATTTGTTCGAGGAGTAGGAGGAAAGTGGAGGAGTTATTGGTATGGTGTTGGGTAGGAGATTATTGTCAAGCCCTCTGCCCTCAAAGTCAGGAAATTGATTTATGGAGGCAAACAATATGCACAGGAAGGTAAACTAGAGTGACTTTAAAAGTGCTATGTCACTGCCATAGAGGGCATGCTGGAACTTTCTCGCTTGCTGGCTATTTGACTTCCTTGTTGCCTATTGACTAGCTGCCTGACTCCCAGAGTGGGGCCAATGAAGGCTGGATAACCAAACTAAAATCACAGTGGAAGCACTGATTTAGCTTTACCGTGTATTTGTGTGCATGTGTGCTCATGTTAATGTGATGAAATTGTTAAAAAGGCAACACTGGTACTGAGTGAGTCATAACTGTTAATCCTTCACATGCCTGGCTTTGACATTGGGTAAACGTTTCTGACCTTTTTGATTTAGGGTAAAGCAATTACAGGGTTGTTAATGCTTAATGCTTGTTAATGCATTAATCAATTTTTGGCCATGAAGAATTTTGAAACAAGCTGACACAGTCCTGACATAGCATTGAATATTATTAAGCTGGTATAAAAGATATTTCAGCAAACATTTGCCAGGTTACATGAGCAATTTCTATCTACCTGATGAATATAAGTCGGAAATTAAGTCTACTTTTAGAGTCTGTTTTGGTCTTCACCAACTCCTGAGGAAAAAAAAAAAAATCTGTCTTTAACTGGCACTTGAGACCCTAACTAACCCTTAATTTTAATGGGTGCAGCTGCTCTTCTTAGCTGGAAACAAGATTAAAAAGAGCAGCTAAGACTCAAGTATATTGTGTGCGGACCATAGCAACTACAATTGGAAGGTAATAATTCTATGTGGGTTTGTCACTATGAGCAATCCTTTCACATTTTGATTCAGTGTAATTGTCAAAAAGAATGGTTAATGCAGGTGTAATGAGACTTTCTGCTGAACTCATCCATGGCAGAAATCCCTTATTTTGAGTTAACATCCATGCTATCACAACCATTTCTCCCTCAAATCACTTACTCATGCTAATTTAACTAATATATACTGGAGTCTTGTCTGTTAAAGTAGCATCAGGGTATGTCACTGCTTCCTTAACTTACAAACTGACAGAAAATATCACTGTTTCATCACCCAGTGACCGCCCACTATCAAGCCTGTTGACTTGTCATTTTGGCTTCGCTAGTCACTATTCTGCTCCATTTCCGTAGCTGCAATCATACTGTCAGTATCTGAGATGGTGTTAAGCTGTGGCCCATTGCACCATGGCTATGCTTGCTGGGCATGAGGTATGTGGAAGCAGTGGGCATGCTTCTGAGAACAGAGGGAGGAAGAGTATGGCAGAGGGAAAGTAAGATTGGATAGCAAAAGGCAGCATGAAGAGCAGTGAGAGCGAAGGGATCTTATGCAGCTTTTCCACTCAGTCGGGCTTGTTGTTTACTGCTCAGCAGTGGCAGCATGGTTGTCTGCTGGGCTAATTTGTCACCCCATAAAAACACGACACCACTGGTAGACACAGAGTAGGAGTCAGCAAGCTTATTATGTTCTAGCAAGGATACAAAAGATAAGAGGAAAGAGAAAGAGAGAGAACGAGGGAACATCCGTGGATAACAGGTTTGTGCAGCAAAAGACAGAAAAGAGAAGATGGTTTAGACATAAAGATAGATGACACAGAACAGGGAAGATGGAATGAGAGAAAGTAAAAAGGGTGTGTGGATGCAAGGATAAGGAGTTTCAAAACAGGCAACATTCTGAATGTTCCTTTATTTTTGTGTGTTTGGGTGAAAGGGTGGCTCTTCTTTCATCTTCTCTGTTGTAGCATTCAAAAGTAAGCTTGTTTGCTATTCAGAGGGCCTGCTGCTCATTAGAGGATCCTGCAGGCTCTTCTAACAGGGCATAGTCAGCTGACCCAGGAACTGCCTGTGACAACACACTCCAAGATTTGTTCCTGTCACAGTGTGATGAAATTGCGATAACGATGATATATAAACATATTAAAAATCCCAAATAGATCCTTTTTTGTTGCTTATCCTGACTGTGTGTTGTCCTCTTTTTATTTTCCCCATCTTTATGTCTCTGTGCTCGGGTCAGTAATGAGCTTGGTTTGGTTTCTTTTCCTGCTACAGGCATTATTTTCCCTCTATCTCCATCATCTGTTCTTTTGTTTTCTTCTCTCAACATCTCTCATCCCTCAAGCATTTTCCAGGTTTCTGTTTTGTTCTTTTCTTCCTTGCATTCACTTTTTTTTTTTTTTTTTTTTAAATAAAAAGAACTTTAAATATGGCACAGGAAAATCCAATGTATTATGCTGCCATAGCTGTCTGCAGAGGTTGGTTATGCTCAGCCCATGTGGTCCTCATCTGTCTTACAGGTGTGAAAAATGTAAGAGCCCTTGTATTGTTGCCCTAAGGCTAGACATAGACAGCATCACCTGAGGCTCTGAGGTAGAATGTTTAAATTAGAGTCTACATCAGGCATTCCCTCGTGTTTTGCTTAAAACAAGGGTACACACACACATGTATGCAATATACTGTACATATACACAGTAACATGAAAACAGCCTGCTTAAGGAACAAAACAGCTGATCATAAAAGCATTTAGAGTTAAGATTTTGAATAAGTAAATGCAGGATGTTAATGCTCCATATTGCTTGTACCATTTTCTTGCCTGTGTTTTTGTGTGATGCAACTAAATACATCCGTCGGATTCGTCAGGCTAGAAGATTTGGTATTTGACACTTGAAACAACCCCTAGTAGAATAAAAAGAGCTACTGTTTCCTGATTTCTAAGTGACACTGCAGCTTGTTCTCTGTACTCTCCTCTTTTGGTGAAACAAAATCCTTGAACATTTTGTGGTTGATGGACATTAAGGTTTAGTGTCTGTGGCACAATGGTGCATGACTCTTGTCCTCAGAGGCAAAAACAGGAGTTTCTATGTTATATGCAGTATATCCTGAGCAGAGCTATGACTGTTGTCCCTTGGCTCCAAGACCAACATGCTTTATTGTAACCTTGAGCAGGACTGATATCCCCTGTGTCCACACCACAGCTAACAGGAAGATGACAGCTTAAAAGAAATAGAACAGAAAGATTGAGAACATGAAGTGAAAAAAGGAGCAAAATGACATAAGGGAGATACAATTGAAGAACTGAAGGAGGAAGGTAGAATTTTCCATTAATCAATTCTTGCTCTTTCAACAGTTGGGGTGAAGTGGTGACTAGTTGTGGATTTACACAGATGCTGTCAGTTAAGCCTCTCCAGCTAATTGAAACAAGAGGTGGGTAAAAGCTCAATGAGGGATAAGATGTTGCTGCTATAATTCTTGCCTCTTCACCCCAATCAAACTTAAGCCCTGCTTTTGGTGTCATGACCCAAAGAAGATTCTCACAAATCCTTTTTATTTCTCAAACCAATTCTAACAGTGGTGGTTTGAAGTGACCTTGAGAAGCGCTCACTACAAAGTGGTGTTTGTACAATCCCTGCACTGTGTAATTAAAACCCCGGCTCGGTCATATTTTGGAATCAGGTATCACAGTACATATTCATTTGCATGGCGAACAAACCAGCAGTCACAGAATTTGAGAAGGAGAATTATTGAGGTTCAGGTGAGTGGGCTGCGGTTCTTCAGCTTGCAGTGTCGGGGAACAAAGCATTTACCTAACATTGTTTTTCATTCATGAGAGGTAGCCCAGTGAGCAGAACCATTTGTCTTAGATGCATTTAACAAATGCAAAACCAGTGGGGAAAAAAGAAACACAAATCTCCTTCAGAGAAATAATTGAAAAATTATGGCCTCTCAGCTTCAACCAGACCTGTACTGTTCTAAGATGTCAGCACCTTTTCTTTAGACAAATATTACAGTATATTATGGCAGCATCAAGTTTTAGGAATTTTATTTAGGCTAGTATTTTCTCACTGCTCAACAGTTGTAGATGCAATTGTGAGTTCAGAGTTGCAATGATAAACAATGTGACCAACATTTTGGTTTGTTACGCTCAAGGAAAAAAAAACACAGACAACTAAGGCCAAGATTATCCTTGACATTAAATACTGTGTGCATACATGTACTAGCTGCCACAATTATCCTTCATCTGTTCGATGCAGTTCATGGTGCATTGGTTGTGCACCAAAGCTATGTGTTTGCAAGATGCAACCTGCAGAAGGTTTGGGGGCAGTAATGTCAACTTTTGCCAAATGGCATCAGCAGGGTAGTGACAGTCATAGCTAGAAAAATGGATGAAAGTTTCTTGAAGATTGAGCTTAAACCATCCCCACTGCCTGGCAGAAAACTTGAAATCATCCTTTGTTGTTTCCATCTTTGTTTACACTGATGAGAAAAATCAGCAGTTTTTAACAGTATTGCAGTGTTGACCAGGGATGATGTTATAGCACTCACATTGCCTGCTAGAATCTTCCAAATTGACAGTAAAGAGACGCAAGAGATTATGTGAGCAACAGTACTCACTTAGCAATTGCATGCACAAGCATATGCATATTTAAAATCAAGCATAATCCTTAAATATAAGCATCAACCACCAGGACCAGAGCTTCTATTATAAGGTTGCTAGGTGCATTTCAACCTGCTCTCTGGGTTCAGCAGTTAAAAACAGTGATTGTGAAAGCATGAGGTTACAGGCATCAGATGTCCGGCTTTTATTGTTTAATATCTTGTTTTGTTTTTTCATGTCACTTAACCGTCTCCTCTTCTCAGTGGTTCAGATTCAAACTGACTATTCCAAACAACACAGTAGACATCCTGTTTTGTCTGGTCCTCTGGAGTTAAATAAATAGTTGATAATAGATGGTCACCAAGCCCTGGACCAAAGAGCTAAGTTTGTGCTTGGGGAATGTACACACATATTCCTGAGGATGGGGAGGGAAGCTGGCAGTTACACCAGTGGTTTTTGTTCTGTTTTGTTTGGAAGACGCTAGTAAAGACCACATTTTAACTGCATTCAATGTTTATTTCACTTTAGAACACTGCCTGCTTTGTCTGAAGGTTTTACCACATCATTCAAATAAATTCAACATCCATTTTGAAGCAATAAACACAAAGAAAAAGATTCCACATTTTATGCCACAATGTTCTTCACCTTTTCTTGTTTGATTTAATGAAAGTTTCCATATATTTAATATCACAATCCTTCGGGAATTGAACCAGTGTTACTGCTGAGTCTGTCTGGCACATAATGATACCAAAACCTGAGGCCTTTTTAGAGTTGGATGTTTCCCTACTGGGTCAGTGAGACGAACATATTTGCAGGGCTTGGCACCCGCCCTGTCTCGGTGTTGGTGTTTTTTTTTTNTTTTTTTTTTTTTTTTTCGATGAGGCCGTCCCAGGCAGGCCTCCATAATGAGAGCAGCAGAAGAACAAGCAAAGCAGATGGAACTGCCTGTGGGATTTTGGGAAGACTGAGGAAGGGCTAGAATAGCAGTTGTGGGAGGAAGCTAGTGCCATGTGGTGGCGTGCCCATTCGGCCCTCTGGTCATCTCTGCTGGTCTTGTTTGGTGGCCATCCAGGCGCACGCTGGCCTGCCAATTAAAGACAAGCTTACAGTTCACCCTGAAGATTCCTCCAAGCCCACAGGCCTCTGTCTGTCTTCCTTCATCTCTCCTCTGCACTCTCAGTACATCTTTCTACCTACCACCCTACTATGCTTTCTGCTTTATTCTTGCTGTTTAACTCAAGGGGACTCGTATGCAGAATTGATCAGGCTGTTTTCCTGCCTTTCCTCTCTAGCTAGGTAACTAACCTCCACATGTCAGTGCCACAACAAGGAAGGGATCCTCTTTGGCTCTGACATGCTCACAGTACTGCGTTAAAGTCAAATTAAGTTGCAGATGAGTGAGGATAAAGTAGAGATGTGTCATTGGCTTCTTCTTCTGACCCTACAACATACATATGCGTAGTTTATCCAGAAAAGGCTCAGAGTTCATCACAGTGGGGTTTAAGTTGTCAGTGCTGGAGGTCAGAGGTCAGTGGAATGGTTGGCTTTGTGATAACCTATGAGAAGAAAGGTGAAAATCACCCAGCTGTGCTTTCTGCTTTATTCTTGCTGTTTAACTCAAGGGGCCATCAGAGCTGCAGTGAAAACAGCTGACTGAGGAAGAATAGGTGGGATCACAGGGATTGGGGAGCCTTGTTAAAGAACTCTAGGATGGCCTGAGCCCAATCACCAGCTCTGACATCCATCAGTGCACCACCACCACTCAGGGTGTGATATCTGTCACACAACTCTGGAATTATGCTTATGTACATCTTCCTGTCAAACTAAAGGAGATCAACTCATCTGTCTGAGGAACAGCTGCCAAACTCAAAGGAAAATGGTCTAATATCCTCCCTGTTCTGCCATCTCTTACTGTAAAGAGGAGGTGGATGCTTCACGTTCTACTTCTCATAATATCCAGAGAATTCTGATGGCAATGAAATTCACTGATTTCCACATGGAGGAAGACAGATGTGAAGAATACATTCAATCCCCCATACTTGATTTCAGGGGATGTCTCCTCTTGGTCCCTTCAGGAAGCCTTGGTGCTCTGTGTGACTGAAAAATTTGCAGATCTCTGCAGTGGGTTTTCTTTCAAATGGTGCTCTGCCACCATCTTTTTTCCCCTTAGTGGAGTATTTGCCAAGAATCATGTCCTGAATGTCTGTATTGGCTTGCCAGGTATTGAAAAGTCTTAATGCTTCAACAAAGAAACAAAACGGTGTGTTTTGTGGAGAGGATGCTGAGTTTTGCAGACAATCAATGCAATGCTCAATTTCACATCAGTTATATTGGCAGAGTCCAGGCTTTCTACCTTTTTAAAGTAGGATGAACAGGATCAGCCATGAGCACTGTACAAGAACACTTGTGTCTTCTCCAGTTTTATCAAATGCATGAAGATTTTTGATTAAGAAAACATTTTAGGGTATTTAACTGTGTGCTAAGTAATTGATGTTTACAGTTTTTTTTTCACTGATCTGACATATTTGTTCCTGCTGGGATGATTTTTTAAAATTGCAGTCACCAGTCACCAAACTACCATGGTTTTATGTGGGGAGGGAAGAAAAATACATAGGTGAAAATCAGATGGTCTTTGTAACATTTGTAACAACAATAATCTCACATTTATATTGGGAAATGTTATTTTTTATAGTCTTGATTACTCTATTGTTCAGGGTCACTGTGCACCAGGAGGAAAAAGGTGTAATGACTTGGTGGTTCAAGCACATGCCAGGCCAAAACACTGTTGCAGACATTTTTATACAGCCAGCTTCAGTTGCTTTCTTGATTAGTCCCACCTTCTGGTAAGTTGTATTAGGCTGAAGCACAACATTTGCTTTTCAAAGTTGAAGTTGTAATGACATGGAAGTTCAAGCACATGCTGGACCAAAACACCAGTTGCAGACATTTTTATACAGCCAGCTATAGTTGCTTTCTTGATTACTCCCACCTTCTGGTAAATTGTATTATTGTATAATTGTATTGTGGGTGGTGCAGAGATAAAGCACTAACCCACCATCCTGGTTTTAGCCCTGGTAGTGGAAACCTCCATCTTGGTCTTTCGGCTTTGGACCAAATTGTCCATGCTAGTCACATCTACATGCAGTTGAGGCTGCGTGTAGATGTCTCGGTTTTTAGGAGATAGCATGTGCCTCCCATGCATTTTATGACATGTCAAGGAGGTAGCATATGGCTGCCTTGGACATTATAAATTTGGAAGAATAAGGGCAAATAAGAAAAAAAAACATTTATGGTAGGTTAATTGACCTTCTTTTCTCTAGTAAATCCTTGCAGCAATTACTGTAATAACCGATGTGAATATGCCAAATGCCGTGAATTTTTGGCATATGCTATTTGACCTACATTCAGTATTTATACCACAGCCTCAAGTTTGATTCTCTTCATGGGCCCACATAAACTTAATAGCAGACTCCTGTATTACTGAAAACCATTGTGAAAGTAGCCAGGACTGATTAAACTTGACAATGGAAAGGTGTGCTATCATGCTTACAGCTGGTTACCATTAGCTTTCTGCTAAAATGACATGTAATTCTGCCTTCATTCTATTCCTGTTCTGCAGCGGTTTAGCCCTTGTACCCGAGCTCATGGGATTAACACACATTTTGGACTTTTAGTTACATGTGAAAATGCACACACACACACACACACACACACACACACACACACACACACACACACACACACNACTTCTTTACTGAATCTTTTTTTTTTTGCTACAGTTTACTATGATTTTATCGAAGTATCTCTTTATGTAAATATGTCTCAATGGATTTGCCTTATGAAATGCAAGCTCAGTGTGAACTATGTTAATGAGATGTAATTCTTAGAGATGAGCTTGATTGTCCAATACTTTATTCCAAAAAGCTGAATCTAAAGCTACAAAATATGCTTACTGACAAAATACTTTTTGTTTAGCATTCATATACATATAACATATTTTGTTGGTGTACTTTTTTTCTTTAAAAAAAAAAAAGACATTTAGATTTGCAAACTGTAAAATCAGATGGCATTTTATTAGAACTGATACCTCAAATGCAGAGGTGGATAGAGTAGCCAGAAACTGTACTCAAGTAAAAGTATCGTTACTTTATGATAGTAGAGACTCAAGTATAAGTAAGAGTAGTCACCAAAATAATTACTTGAGTGAGAGTAAGAAAGTATCTATTAAAAAGATTACTTATAGTGAGTAACTGTGATCGAGCATATTATTTTGAATAACAAGCAAGCTATAAATTGCTCGCCTGAGGAAAAAAAAATGCAAAGTAGCCATATGTACCTTCTAATACAATCCAACTCATATCATATAGAGAAACAGTAGACTAATAAATCAAATATTTATCACATAACAAATAATGACAATTCTGGCCTGGCCCCAAGACAGTTAGCTAGGTTACCTTAATGAATTTACTCAAAATAGAACAGGAAAACTTGAGTTAGCATTAGCAGCCAGCAGCTAGTTAAGTAGTTATCGATGCAGCTTACCGCCACGTTTCCTCAAGTTCCATGTTGAATTCTTATCAGCTGAAGTCCACATTTTTAGGTAGACAAAGACGCAACATATTATGTAGCTATTGGTTTGGTAGACAGAGGCCACCGGCTGGCCCACCTATCAACTGTCATTGAGCCCAACTTTGTGTCAACCCATCATTGTCATTGAGATGATGGGACTCTGAATGTGACCAAAACAAAGCAGATTACAGAGTACTGGACCAAAACAAAGCAGAGTAGACATTCTCACACAGATCGTGGAGCAGTCGGACATTTGGAGCGCTGTTTGCAGGGGAGAAAGCAGAGAATTTTGACTTGTTGTGTCGGAGCAGTCTCGCAGATAATACAAATTAAAAAGTAACGCAAAGAGTGTGAAAGTAAAAGTAAATATTTTTCTTCATAAATATACTCAAGTATGAATTAAAAGTATCCTGCAATAAAACTAAACTACAATTTTGTGAAAAAAGTTACTTAAGTACATGTAACGGAGTAAATGGAATGCATTATTGCCCACCTTTGCTGAAATGGTAATTTTATGCAGAAAATGTTACGTTTAAATTTTCTTTTTACTTTGGAATGCAGTGAAGTGTCTATTGAGCACGATATATTGGACTAGAAATGTAATTGTTCTCAAGAGACCAGCTGGAGATGACGCCTTTCACACGATCAGCTCCCTTTGTGCTGTACACCAGACATTTCCCCTCACAAGGCAAAGAAGGATCTTAAACTGGAACACATATTTGTTTATGGATGAGGAGCCCAACATCATAGAGCAATTTCTGAGCCAATCAGAAAGCTTCCTAGTGTTCCTCCTCTATCAAACATTTCTGTCATCTTAGCATGCCACAGCTTTTCTCCTGCAGCAGTGTTGCTATGGTTAGAACTGGTATTTCAGTGGTGTCAGAGAATGACTGACAGATCTTACAAGGTTTCAACCACAGTGTGATATGAACAAAAAGCATCTGCATTGGTTGTCAGAAGCAGCCAGGACTGTTTCATCACAACAGAGGTGAGAAATATTTTTGAGAGAAATAATTCAAGGTGTTGCAGGTATAAATTAAAATTAATGAATAACAAACCCACAGCAACAGATGCTGTTTTTAGGCCTTATAACAGGTCTCTAGTTGATTTTTGTTTCTACCAGATTAAGGATCTGTACATCTGTCCAGAACCCCCGTTTGCTGAAGCCATCAATCAATATAGTAAAACCTGCTGCTCAAGTGTATGAAGACAGGTTACGGTCCTATGAACATGACATGAATAGATTGAAAGCAACACCTGTGCTGTGTCTATCATACTTTAAAATGTATTAAAGGTAAATAGAAATACCTATATTTGTATGTGTTCATTTTCACCAGGTGTGCACACAGATAGCATGTTCTAAGCTGTTGCAACGTTCAATGGCAGTGAGTGGGAATTTTCTGAAGCTTAAGGTGCATAGAATATATTGGAAATCAATATGATTGAGCTGTTCACCTCTGTGGTAGGACATGCCCCTACAGATTACACTGGATTCCCGCTGTGTTGTCCCTGTAGTTGGCAGGATTTGTACGCATGGACTGCATTAAAGAAGGACGTGGGTATCAGGATTGGCAGGGCTCCTGGTGGACTCTACATGAGGTAAGGGGAGGTGTTGAGGCTTAGGAGGGGGCTTCCAGCTCAATGCTGCTTTAATTAAAATATAAATAAGATTATTGCACTGCAGATTGGTTAAGATTGGGTTTATTTCACTTTAATGAAAGGAGCTAAAATCTTACAACAAGGCATTATGGGGGCATAGAGAGGAGAGAATGGTGCATTATTGTATTAAAACATGTTACTGCATCAATAATGACTATACCCCAAAATAGATATTCAAAGGGGGGAGTTCATAAAATACAATGCCAGACTAAAGGTATCAATAAGGGCATACATATATCATCATGCAACCACGTTCCTTATTCATAAACAGCTTTTACTGGCATCTTTTTGTATTTGCCTTGAAAGAGGCATTACTATGGTTCTTCCTTATTTACACATTGCAGAAGTTATTCATCAAACATACGGTCACAGAAAAATTAAGACCTGTTTCAGTCTGGTGGTGAAGTTTAGAAGAAGAAATCTGGAGTCTGGAAGAAATCTGGTTGATGTTTTAAACCAGGGGTTGCCAACCCTTCGATCACGATCGACCTGTCGATCTTTAAGACACTCAAAAGAGATTGCAAAGCATTAGGGAACAATAATATATTGTTTTAACCTATCAGAATTTATGTCATTTATATATTTTTTCAATCCAGCCAATCTGGAAATGTTATGACATGTCACTCTCCTGTTCTCCTGTCTGATTGGCTGGCTGGATCACGGTACTGCTGTGGCCATGAAGAGACAGAGCCACAGTCATTCAAATACAAGTTAGCAACCGGCTAGCAATGATGGCGGAGAATATGTGAAAGAAGCCAAAAACCTGCAACTTTCATTCCGAATGGGAGCACAAGTTTTTGTTCACCTTGGTTAACGACAGACCAGTCTGCCGACTTTGTAACCAAGCAGTTGCACTGGTGAAAAAAGGCAACCTGGAATGATATCACGTCACTAACCACCAGAAATTTAAAGATTTCCCACCCAAAAGCGCTCTNCAACCTGGAATGATATCACGTCACTAACCACCAGAAATTTAAAGATTTCCCACCCAAAAGCGCTCTGCATTCTGCCAAAGTGACTGAGTTGAAGTCGGCATTGAAGACACAACAGCTGCTGTTTACCACCTCCACAGAAAAGAGAAAGGCTGCAACAGAGGCCTCATTTCATGTGAGTAACCTTTTGGCCAAGCACAAAAAACTGAAGNAAGGCTGCAACAGAGGCCTCATTTCATGTGAGTAACCTTTTGGCCAAGCACAAAAAACTGAAGCTCCATTTGCCTCATTAAAATAAACTGCATGTAATGTATTGCAGTCATTCATATTTTAATTTCTGCCTTTTTGGCTGATTTTGAGAGAAGGTGAGGATACCGGTATTTCAGTTCATACTGTGCCTTGACAAAGCACACATACAATAGTCTGAATTAAAATTGTTAAAAATGGACTGTTTGTAAATAAATGAGGCAGCATTATTCAGCATTTAAGCATTTATGGGTGTTTATTTCTTATATTTATGAACGGTAGATCTTGGCCTATATTTAGACATGAGAAGTGATCTTGGTTTGGAAAAGGTCGGTGACCACTGTTTTAAACTGTATTTGCCTCACATGTTAGCAGTGCTTGAAGTGGGACGGTACTCACCGGTACCGGGACCTCTGTGATTTTCATTTCAGAATACCGGGACATTTTTGGGAAGACCAGAACCTCTCATAAATCTTCCTTACTCTACTGGAGGAATAACACAGAGGAAAACTATAGCAAAGGTTGCAGCCGGATGAATTAAATTGGGGGCCACATATTTATGTATAACAGGGATGGGTAACTTTGATGAGGAAGGGGGCCAATAAAATTGTATTCTCACGGTCAAAGGGCCACACATTAATNCCCCCCCCCGACTGACCCAATCTCAGTAGTACTGGTACCTTTTTTTGTCCACTTCAAGCAGTATTAGTGAAACACCAAACTGATGTTTATGAATGGTATCATCCAGCTTACAAAGAGGAGAAAGTGGTTTGATAGCCAAAATAGTTAAAATTGATTTTTCAACTGTTTCTTTTATTTTTCTTCCTCCCTGTCGAAGCATAACTCCTCTCTTTCCTTTGTGGTTAGACTTTTGGCTGCTTTACCAAGATGAGCAAATATTTTGTTGAAATGACTTGATAAGTCAAGGCAATAATATGTAATATGAAAGTGATAATGAAAGGGATATGCAGTTTATAGCACACTGCTGTCAAAAAAATAAAACCCATTGTAGCTCAATAAAGTC
The DNA here is from genome assembly GCA_014773175.1 of Lucifuga dentata. NCBI lineage: Eukaryota > Metazoa > Chordata > Actinopteri > Ophidiiformes > Bythitidae > Lucifuga > Lucifuga dentata. Next base: position 37,934 of record VXCM01001433.1, on the reverse strand, counting down.
ACTTTTACAGGAACTAAGAAAAAATGTACTTGTTTTAGCTTGACTGCAGTGCATTTTTGAAAGGAGTTTATAAATCCAATAGCAATACATCTCAACTTAACCCACAGGGAGCCTGTAATCCCAATAAATGACATATTCCAGTTTTAGATGATGTCTCAAACCCTGCATTTTATTCATCCTTTGTACCAAAATTGGAGATCTTTTATATACAATAACTTGATCTAAAGTGTTTTGTTTGTCCCTTGATGTTTGCATCCCTGCAAAGATATTTGGAGGGTGGCACTACCTACATTTACAGTTCTATTTGGCTTTTTTTTATTCTATTTGGGATACTGACAGCAAGGCCAATTATTATTAGCTGCAAAAACTTGGCCCCCCTACTCTTCTTGTCTTGCTGTCTTGTGGAGTCCAGAGAAGAGATATTTCCAGCCCTTGAGTGCCAAACCATGCAGCATTAAGTCATACCTTTCAATTAGTGACTCTGCCTCAGATATAGTGTCAATGGCACAGCTTCACACCCCAACGACTGCGCTGATGAGTGATTAAGCACTGAGCTGGAATGAAAATTAGTGAACCTTGTAATGTGGAAGGGTTATCTCACTGCAACTTGGCCAACAGTACTTGACAGAGGTGCAGAAAGATGGTCAGTGAAAGATACAGAAAAAAAAGACAGATGGAGAGAGAGAGTTAGACCAAGTGTACTTTATTCTGTCACATGCAAAGTAGCTTTATTGATTATATATATATATTATATATAGCTATATTGATGATTTGAAAGAATAAATTGTAAAATTGTTTTGTGTTAAATAATGAAGTGTAAATGTGAAAAAAGTTATGAGAAGTAAAAGCTGCAAATGTGTCAGTTGCTTAGTATAGCAAAGCTCAAAAGTTCAGATAAATATCCTACCCTCCTTCATTCCAGGGTTTTCATTCATTTTGCGTTGTTGCATTGTTCTAGACTATAATCATCTCGGCTCTGAGGAAGTGGTTTTAACAAGCTGTTTTAAGGTTTCGTTTGGTTTTGAGGCCTTGGCCTTGAAAGGCCATACAAGGGGGTGAAGGCTCAACCCTGCTATTTCATCTCCATATATAGTCAGGCAGCTAGACCACAAAGTCAGAGCAGACTGCCTGTCTGGCGCTGGACTGGGTGTGGCCCACCCTGCTTGGATACAGTGGGCAGAAAGAAGGATGAAGAGTACTTAAAGCTGATGCACTTTTACTTGTGTAAACTCTCACCATTGCTTATTTTAAAGGGCTTTGGAGCATGGGCTGAACATGGTGAGCCATAAATATTATAAACTCTATCCACTTATGTGTGTACAAGACATACATACAGTATCTTGTAATTTTGATCAATGGAAATCAAACATTATTACTCTTATCAAACCCCCCTGCTGGTTAAATTTTGCAGCAAGGCCAGTAAGGAAGATTTGCAGTGCCTATCTGCTCAGATACTTTTATTGCATTTCATTGGTCCTATTTAGTGACTTCCTGGTCAAAAGTATTTAAAGCGAGGATTTTAAGAACAAAAGTATATCAAAGAAAACTGAGCTTCTTTGATGGACAAAGATGAAGAGTGGCAGTCACATATGCTAGACTCTGTTGAAGACAGAGCATGAGAAAGTGAGAGAGAGGGAGTTTACGTCCCTGGAGACATAACGCTCTGTGGTGGAGATGAGATATTTCATGCATATTTACTGGATGCACATGCTTGTCCATATGCATAACACTTTCTCATCTTTCACAAATGACATGCTTAAACTGCAGTGGCCACACACCCACATACATGCAGAGTTCTAACAGCTGCTCATCCATGGGAGAGCATCGGAGAGAGGAAAAGAGAGAGAGAGAGAGAGAGAGAGAGAGAGAGAGAGTACATAAAAGTTACAGGTAAAAATATGTTAGATATTAAGAAAAGACTAGGAGAGACTGATGATGCAAAAAGAGAATTAAGTAGGCTTTCTCACAGTGTGCTTCCTAGAAATTGGTTGAAGTGAACTTCAGGTTTCATCTTGTCTCCCTGTGATCTCAGGGGCCCTTGCGAGCAAAGCAACTAAAAAGACAAGCATAGATACAGCTTCCGACAGCAAAGACAACTTTCATGAACTACTAAGAATTACTGTGCTGAGTTCTTCTATGCCACTGCTGATAAAACTCCCTTACAACTTGACTTGTAAATGCACCTCATGCCAGAAAGGGATTAAAGAATAGAGATAGAAGTAAGAACTGGCAGGCAGCAGTGGTTGTGTCAGGTGTGTGTGGGTGAAAGATAGGAAGAGGTAGACTGTGTGTCTGTGCGCATGTCTATGTGTATGTTTGGTCTGCAGAAAGGTAACACTGGGTGAAATTGACTCAGTTATTTTCCCTTCATACTCTTGACATCTAGAGCTATATGTGAGAGACATTATGAATTCATAAGCTCCAGGGACCCAAATGAGCTCCCATCTTCTCGAATTTACCTGAGACAGAAATCACTTATTCTCAGTCTATTATTTTTCCATAGCACTTCCACGATAGGTTGGCAATTCTTTCTATTCTGCTTCGTCTTCTCCACTTTCCTTCCCCATAATCATCTCCAAGAGGGCACAATTTCCATGGTGACTCAGTCACACATTTGATTCAGTGTTCTATTGTCTCAATTTATGGAAAATCTGGTTTTCCTATGCTATCCTTTGCATAAGTAGTTTGCCTATCTAACAGTGAGTAACCACTGAAATAGCAGGGCCTGTACTGTAATAGAGGTCACTCTGATAGGGATGTTTCCACAGTGTGGGCAGACCATACAGAAGTGAAACACTTTCAACAGTGGACCCTAGGGACCTCACTGGCCCACTTCATAGAGTCAACATTAGGCCTCATGTGGAATCAAGTGCCAACTGGGTATAGGGGCAGAATGGATTGAATGGGGATGGGCTAGTGCCCCGCGAGAGCCACCACAGAGACCTCAAGCCGCCATGGAGTCTGAGCAGTCCACACTTGTCATGTACTGCCCATTTCTCTCACAACAGCTGGGGCATTATTGACCCCCCCCCAATGTGATCACATAATCACAGTCAAAAAGGCCTTCTCATTTTACTTGTGTGTCTGTGTGACTCATTTCTTAGGCTAAAAATTCCATACCCTTGGCTGTCATTGTTTTATCATACCCACTTCCTGTGTACTCACAGGCAGTGGGTACCCAACTCCGTCATCCATCCTTCTATTCTGTTCCCCTGGTTCCTTCCCTTTATTTTCTCCAATGCCCCCCCCCCAAACTTCTGACACCTGATACCCTTGATGGAAGTTTCCCTAGGGCCAAGAATCTCTTCCTGGACCCCAAAGCTCTACTGACACCACATGCTCCAAAGAACTTGGCTGTACCACTGGGTCATGCCCCCTTATGTTCAGGGGGTCAGACTCTGACACAGATGTTTCCTCTCAGTACATTTGTGTTTTCTCTTCAAACATAACTAATTCCTCAAGCAGCTCCTCTTCTGGCAAGGCTCCCCTTTACCAAATTTACTCAGGTGTTCCTTCGGTTTATCCATTTAATGTGTGGAATGCAGTTGAAATCCCTCCTTAACACAGCTGCTGTATTTCTTGAGGAAATGGGAAACTTGGATCACAGTTTGGGTTGCTTTTTTAGGGGTTCAGGGTTAAACATGGTTTGAACAGACAAGCTTTTGAAGTGTAAATCCTTGTTACTGCTGCCTAGGCATTGAGTTCTTTACCACTGATCATGAACTCTTCAGTTACTTGGGTGGACACATAAATCAGCTGCCATTGACTTTCTGCTGACTGCCATATTTGGTTCATTAAACCCACAAATTACATCGCCAATGGACAGAATACATCTACGGGTGTTCAGTGATAGAAAGATAAAATATAATTTAGAAGATTAAATAATGATGTCAGTGTTCAGAAACTATGAAATTTCTTTGCCATTATTATTCCCTCTTGCTGCATTTTTTTTTTTTTTTTTTNTTTTTTTTTTTTTTTTTTAGGTGGTTACAGTAGTTTCACATCAATAAAATATGAGACTGTCGATAGCAGTCACTAAAGCAGTTGTGGTAGCATAACATTAAGTCTCTCCGTGGATAAAAAATGACTTACCAAAGTACACGATATGATTAATCAAAATGCTATTAAGCAGCTACTAATTACTGCTGAGTGCTTCTGAAGCATTATGTCCGTAAATAAGCATATGTATTTATACACAATTTTATTTCATTATTCAGTGTTTATAACCTATTGTTAATGTGTTTGTTTGGCATCAGCTGTACTTGGAGTAATTATATTTCCCATCAACATTTCAATGGTGCTCTTTTTTTCCCTTTTCTCAGGTTACAGGCTTTTCATAATTGATGCGCTTAAGCCTCGATGATGCATCTAATAACATCCTCATGTAAATTACTCGTGTTGAACAAGCCACATATATTTATCACTCTGACACTTTTCTAATGAAGAAAGTTTAATTAAAACATTTTATCAGACAACTGAGATAACATAGTTTTCATGTGAGCTGTAGCCATCAGCTCTCCAGTTAATGTGTACAATAAACATCTGAATTTTATAAAAGGCACAACACATGAGAGAGAGAGAGAGAGAGAGAGAGATTGTTTTATTGTTTAAAAACTCAGAAAGGAATGAGATATCTGGGACAAATGAAAAATCAATCAAAAAACTGTCAGGAGGGTCTTTGGAGCATATCCACAGCTGTTTTAAGGCGTAGTTATCCGCTTCAAAGAGAAGCTTCTGATCTGCTGTGAGGGGTTGGCAACATATTTTGATCATTTGGCGAATCACTAGTTGAGGAAATGAATAGCAACATTTTCAGGTTCCCAAGTACAACTAAAATAAATTCTATAGTAGTCAAACGTTACAAACAAGTACAAATTGGCAGAAGTATCACACCTTATACAAGCAGTTACTTTACTTATTTGTCACAAGTATTTGATTTGTCTCTTCAAGACATAGCTCAACCCGCTTTGTTTTTAGATGTATCCCTTTGGCCCCGTACTAATCAATTACTCGTGAACTCTGCTGAACCTCTAACCTCAGGCTCGCATCGCAGTCAGTCCTACGCAGGTCATGTCACTGAGCAATGACCTTTGACTTGCTATGTTTACTACCACATGGACACATTTTACCATATCTGGAAAAGATCCAGGGGAATTGATGCAGTCAGGTTAGAGACACACCAAGCCAATAGTTAGTTTACAGTATATGATAATACTGTATTGTTCCAATGGAAACTCCCCAACTATGCTAAAACTATTAAAGCTAGGTTCAATAGATATAAAATGAAGCAGCATTCTGCAAGTGAAACTACAGGCAGTCCCTGACTTAGGAATGTCGGACTTATGAACAACCGTACTTACGAACCGACTGCCATAAAGCCTATTAAATTAAAAATTCGAGTTTTATACAGTGATTCGTAATAATGAACGGTGCACTACTTTACGATGCACGTCAAAACAACAGAAGAATGTCTCTTCCGACATGCAAGACATCAAGTAGCGAGAGTAAGTGTTAACCTACATGTTTTTTANAAAGGATCAAAGGTCTCTGCCACAGTCAACCCCCTGCATTTCATTATAAACACACACACACACAAACACACACACACACACCATGTTTACAATGTTTTAGTATATCTGGAAGTGTTTCTTTAATGTTTCTTATGCATAGAAAGGTAAAATATATACGCTAGATATGCATCTAAGTAAAATATATATGCTAGATATGCACGTAACTGTTCCAACTTACATACAAAACCAACTTATGAACAGCCGTGGACATGGAACTCGTTCGTAACCCGGGGACTGCCGGTATTTATCTTCCCAAACATATTCAAAAACTGACTGGTAGAAACTGAAAAAAATTGTCATTGTAGTAATTGTTTCAAAATTGTTTCATTATAGTAATCACCATGTTTTTTTAAATTAATTTATTTTGTTGCAGCCAATTTGGATTAGGTAATTTGTCCATTTATAGCTCTGGCTACAGCTGCTGTTTGCTACCATTAGTTACCATTTTTCAGATGTTTTAGGTATGATTTAGAAGGCATTTCATTGTCAAAGATGATATTCTTGCATCACATTTTTCAGGGCCTAATTAACCAGAATACTTTACCACCTCATTAATGCTTCGCCTTTTACTTATTAATTTATTAGTTTTAATAAGCCATTTAAACAAAATAATAAAGGCAAACATGTTATAAAATGAAGAAAACAAATAGCACATATTTGGCCACTTGAATGTCAGGGTCACAGTAAAAAGAGTGCAGGTGTATTCAATAAATGTGCAAATAGAGACATTACAGTAATAACTCATTGAGGATACATGAGAAAAACTCTGGCTTGCTAATCAGACTAGACAGCTTTGAAAATGTTTGTCTCTGTTTAGCATGGCACCAACTCTCATGTATATTAATTAGCATACAATATGATAAATACATGGTTATTGCCAATAGGGGGATAGAGCCTCTTCAGAGAATGAAGAACGTTGTCAGCTCAGTTCATGTCAAAATAAAGTATAACTCTGTTTGGGTCCAGTTTTATGATTTATTATGTGTTTTATGGATGTGGATTTTGGATGTTTCATGGATGTGAACACAGATCACTGTTAAGATGACACAGATCTAAATGCTCTTGCATATTATTTCATGAGTGTGGGAAAATGTTTGGCATCCTTTAACAATCCAAGAATCAGAAACATAAACCAAATGGATTCTTTCCTCTTGGGCGCATGATTGTGTACAGCACATTTTGCATCTGTAATGACGAATCATTGTGGATATACATTTTTTGAAAACTGGGAGTTTGGTCTGATAGCACCAGAGGAAAGGCCATAGGTTCTTGAAAATTAATCGTGTTTCTTCCTCTCAGGAATATGTGCATGTACAGCCATGCCCCTGTTGATTATGCTATTAGTTTTCCATCCATCCATCCATCCATTTTCTGAACCCGTTTGATCACAAACGTTGAAACCGAGAATGAGGCCAGCAGGAGAAAGAAAGAGCTAGGGGATTGCATTGGTGGTAGAAGAACACAAGAAATCAAATAAATAAAGAAATAAAGTAGTAAAAGATAAAAGAAATGCACAATCTGTGAATGTGAAAATGAGACATTTAAATAGAAACGGCCAAACTTAATCCCAGAAACCAGCCTGGTTGAGGAACCAGTGAAGGAACTGCCAAAGACTGTGTGGTGAGAACCAGAGCAACAGATGCGCTTTAAATTAGCCTGACCCAAGGAATGCAGCCCATGAAAGAGGCCAGAGATGGTGACCCTCAGCCTTGTAACCTGATCCCCTATGGCACAAGCAACTCTTTTGTGGTCTCTTTCTCTTTTTACCCCTCCTCCCACTTCGGCACAATGAATTTACTGGGTACTTCAGATCACTCCAATCAGACAAGAATAGCAAGCAGCAGGAACGCAACAGCCCCAGAAAAACTCTGTAAAAGCTAGCTCAGCTCCCCAGTGCACTGCTCTGTACTTTGCCTCACCCTTCATTAGCCAAGGCTTGGCAATCGGCAAAGGATCACTGCAATTATGCTTCTCTGTTCTCTCTTCCACTCAAGTACAATTCTGCTCCCTTTCCTCTGCTCTGTTAACTGAAGCTGGATAGGCATGGAAGCTGAACGGCCATACAAATAGTTTTAAATGCATAAATCTACTGTCTGTAGTTCTGCTTTTAGAATTATAATGTGGAATCTTTTGACCTTCTGACCAGATTAAGGTACTCTGTTCTGTATTTCACTCATTCTGTCCTTAGCATTCTATTCTTTACTTTTTTTTAAGCATCTCACAGACCATATTGTTCTGCCACACTGCTTCAGCTGTCCTCTGTCCTTGTATGTTGCACCTGTTCTCTCTCTCTGGTGTCTCTGTGTTCCCCTGCCATGATCTCATCTCCCTATAGTCGTGTGGTCGATGTTAATCCGAGGTTAGCCTACATGTCTGGATTCTGTCTCCGTCTGTTTGTGGTCTTAAGCAGGAATGTTTCACCCCCTCTCTCAATCTAGTGCTTAATATTAAATGTAATGTAATTTTCTTGATTAAAGTTTTATTGTTCTATTGTTCTTCTTGCACAGGGAAAGTTTTAATGTCTTTTATTTTTGCCTGTGTTTTGGATTATAACAATAAAGCATTTAAGAGTTTAAATTCCATCACTCACACACCTCCACCCACACCTCTGTGCCTCAGCCTTGCCTGAAGGGATGTGTTGTTGCACAGTGTTAGCATAATGATCATTTACATAGGGCAGAAATGTTCCCAGTAATTCAATCTCTATGTAAAACACTGTTACGAGAGAGACATGGGGCCAGTGACAGCTCAGCTTCCCCAGCCAGACCACAGCACCTATGTTGCTATAATTATAGCTGGCAATTACTGTCAACAAACCAGACCCCAGACCACAACCACATATAGAAGCTAAAACCGGCCTTTACAGGGTGCATGCATTGATCAGCTGTGTTTTATCTGGTTCTGTTTTCTGTCCCACACCCCACAATTCAGCTATTATTTTACCTTGGGACCTCAGTCAACATTAGCTAAGCAGTAGAGGTCTTCTCAAAGCTTAAATTTTGGATATGGTCCGAAACAGATCTGTGAAAACCCTCCAGGACCAAATGTGCATACATTGAACTTTTTTTTTTTATAAAAAGGGACTGACCCAAAAGGGACCTGACCTGAAAGGGATGCAAGGACAGTGGGACCCGATCCAATAATCCAATATACAGTAGTTCCTGGGATAATTACACCCGATCTGGCAGCAGCATGATGCCCCACCAGATTTGTTGTTATGCACCATGTGATCAAATCTAGTAGGGAGTCTGCTCAGATCCACTTGGGTATAAGACATATTGACAAACAGACATGAAACCTGGGGCAGTAGCATGGCACCCTATCCAGCTTGATTAGACTGAATATATTTGACAAAGCCTGACTTGAGTCCTGGGTTAGGCATTCCTGGGAACCAAATGAACCTGTGAAGACCTCTAATAAGAAGCTCTTGCCTCCACTATCAAACCTATTGCTTCATCTTTTAAGATGATGTTAAAGTACTATGCATGGATTTATTATTTATCCATGTAAGGTAATATGTACCTACTGCAGAACACAAGATATTAGTACAATGAATGGACAAACAACTGCCTACGAGTATCCATCAATATCCCAGACCAGCACAAACAGACATACACTCTTACACATCAACACCATCCCTCTCCTTTACTTTGATTTGCCAGTCGTATTGTCCTCCTTTAACAGTACGCTGACTGCTGATCTGCCATGCATGCAAGCCGTCACCATAATGTTATCATCATAATAAGCCTCTATTCATCCATGAATGACAGCCTACTCATTTGAATTGACTGACTCATTCTGATTTGCCAGAGGACGAGAGTTCATGTGCTGCCACCAAACGGATATAACCCGACCTTTTACAGAGCATTTATTTTTACTCCTTTCCCCATGTACATTCCACTGTTTTATTTTCAACTCTTCATTTTTTTCTTCTTATTTGCTGTCGTCTACTTCCTCTGTATGAATAATTCATTGAGTCATACATAATTTAGGGGAAGCAGCCAGAGATTTACACAGCTCTTTGTGTCACTGAGTTTCGTTTGGTGGCATATTCAATAATTGTTTAATATATCAAATTGACTGTGAGTTGGAAGCCAGGGTCCCGCACGCTACAGTGCCTGATTGCCTGGTTAAGGATGGTGTGCACACCAAACACTTCCCTACAGGAGGAGACTCAGTATGACTGCCGGGGAAACTTCCTACTCCCCTCCAATGCCTATAAATCTTCATTTTCTTATTGGCTAAAATGCTTTTTGGAATACTCCGCTGTGTGAAGCCCATGCTAATGAAGTATAGAGTCAGTTTATTGTCACTCCTTGTGCGAGGGATTCTTCACTGACCTCATACTGTCTGTTTCAAATAAGCTTTACTGTGGGGTGTGGGCATTTATAGTCATGTTTGCCCAGGATAAATATGTGCTTAGTTTTTATTTTCCTCACATTCATGGGTGAGGAAGGACAATTCAAATCCTAAGATTACCAATATTAATATAGCAATTTCACAGAGGACCCAGCATGACATTTATGCTGAACATTGCTGTTCACTAAAATATGGGCTTTTAATAGAGACATTTGGTTCTGTTTATCCCTATGGCATTATGTTATTAAAAATCATGCTATTTGCTCCACCACTATTGTTTATTTCAAAATTACAATGCGTATATTTATTATTTTGTTTATGTACCCCAATATATCAATTTAGCATGTTATTATTGCTGCAATATTTCCAGCTTTCAACAAGTGTATTAGCTGAGGGACATATTGCGATATTGCAATGTTTTGTTAAAAAAAAAAAAAAAAAAANTTTTTTTTTTTTTTTTTTTTTATGATTGAAGGGAATGCCTTTGCCAAGCCCATTTAATGAACTGACAATTCTGCCTATGTGCTGTTTACAGAAAACAAACCAAAGTGTTGTGCCTGTTGTTAATTTTAGTTTGATAATTCTCCTGGGGAATTGTAAAGTTGAATTCCTCTTATATCCATCTCATATTGAAATTGACAGAGTTGTTGATACTAAAATCAGATATTATGGTTTGCACGTGATGAAAATATAACTTATCCAATGTCAATGTCCCCCTTTCCTGCTCCTGGTCTTAGAGCAGGAAACCCAGTCAACCACTTCATGTCTGCTAGGTAATCCTCCTCTAGGCTCATCTTCTTGTCGTTGTAGACTGATTCTAAACTGCAAGTGTTTCAACTTTAATGGCCTTTATATATGCAGAGTTAAATATTTAATTTAGAATCACTGTAAAGAGATTTTGGGAGGCAAAATCCTATGGTGAAATATTTCAGGCTCTTCAACAGAACAGCAAGCCATTATTAATATGCTCAGGAGGGACTATTCAAACAGACAGGCACTGCATAGCTACAGCTCTCTTTCACTGTCTTCTTTCATTGTTTGACTGGTGATTATAGCTCGATGTAGTAATTAATCTGTGCAACTAAAGAATAAATATGTCATTATTTGTTATTTGACATTTTGTGATGTACAGTTGTGTACGTAAAGCGCATGTCTCGTTTGAGAGCAAAGAAATCTTGGCTCATTAGCCTTATATTATAAATGCAGAAATCGATTACTGAATGAAACACCATGACTGGCTCTAGGTAGTCTTTGAGCTGCATTTTTATATCAGATAATTAATAGAATTAGCTATTCATATTTAATCACTGGTTTGGTTTGGCACACACTATATCTGTGTCAGCTGATGATTAACCTCCATTATTTTAGTCAGCAGTTCAATATTTATTCGCTGCATTCTTGGGTAGGAGTGATGGTTTGTTTTGTTAAGGGGCATGAGGGTTGCAAAGGTTGGCTGATTTGGGCACAGTGACCCTCTGTATGTAGGTGTGTATTTTACACCCAACACACGCATACACATGCTCAGGAAACAAAGGCAGTCCATGGAGATATTGGAAGCCAACAAGTTCTCCATAACTGGCTAGCTGCTTTTTATTAGACCTATTACCATTACTTACAAAGGAAAACGTCTGCTGCAATGGAAGCCTGGCAGCCTCTCATTATAAATGCCACATCTAGCTGGTCCACCAACATGTAAGTGTTTTGACTGCCAACATTACAGAATATTAGTCAGCCATTTAAACACATAATGTGATGCCCTCATCATATGCTAAATTGCACATTAATAACAGTGCATTGAGATTCTTGAGGATTCTTGTTTAATGCTTTCATTTGTCACATTTGCCAGGGACTGTATTACTGATCTATAATACTACAATGGGCTGTGAGTAATTTAGTTCAATTATGTCCCATTTCATTGTTGAACTCAATGTATCAATATTAGCCTGGGGGAAAAATTCATAACAGATTTGATATCAGCTGCTCTTGTTAAGTGACTTTCACGTGGTATTTTATCATCAGCCATCAATGATATGCCTTGGTGCAGACATTTTTTCTTTGCCATTCATCCCAGTAGGTTTCACTTGATGTCTGCCACTGAGAATCAAAGTGAAATTTGCACAATTCTCTGCTTTTGTGTCTTGTCTTCTTGACTTCTTATGTGGCACACACAACTTGTGCTCCAGGCCCAACCAGGCAAATTGGAACCTGGGAGAAACATGAAACACTTGGCCATGGAAAACAATTGGACATTTGGAGACGTGTGCTGCCTCTCTGCTGTGTGAAAAGACTGGCATAGGCACTTCTGAAGGAAGGAGACAGGTGGAGGGATGGAGGATGGGGATGTGGATGTAGAGTTGGTGAATCTTTCAAGCAGAGCAAACAGCTGTGCAAACATGTCATTTTGAAAGAGAGAGAGAGAGAGAGAGAGAGAGAGTATAATTTTTAGATTCACTGTTAGAGAGATATTTCCAGTTGTACAGAAAATAAAATATAGTGATTAAATAAAAAATAAATAAATACAGCATAAGTTCTTGGTGTGTGAGGGATAAAAGAATAAAAACAAAGGACAAGGTTACAAAAGGGATGAAAATAAGAACAGAGTGGAATGTTTCAGACAAATGAGAAGCAGTAGAAAAATAGAAGATGTGAGGGAGAGAGAGAGAGGAAAGTTTGAGCAGAGGTCAAGGGAGCGTGAGTATATGCAGCAGTGGAAAATGCACTGGAGAGTGAGGAGCGATCGCTCCATGACAGCTGCAGGATCATTAGTGCATTAGAATCAATCCTCAAGACACTTGTTTACAGTCTTACACATACTGAGGGCAGGGGTCATTAATATGGGCACGGTCATGTAGCTGCTGCAGCAACCTATACATGCCTGTCTTCTCTTCTCCCACATCTCTAATCTCTGATCTCTCTGCCCTCCACCTCCATGTCCAATCAGCAGCAGCATGGGTATTTCTCTCATATGATGCTCAGTGTGCCTTTGTCTGATCTGGACTTCAGTGATGTAAAGGCAGAGGCTAAGCAATGTTCGGTGTGTTGCAGTGTGTATTTACAATTGTGGTACATCTTTCAACATGAGAAATACAGAAAAGAGTGTGTTAAGTTTTCTAATCCACACCACGTTGACTGCTGTACAGCTCCACCCAACAGGCTTGCCACAATGATGGTTTGACTTCCTGTTGTCATGGCTATTTGTTTATTGATTCCAATCAACAGGCAGTAATTTGCCAGTGACTGTGGGTGTGTGATTAAAGATCTTTACCACTTTCAGCCAGTACACAGGTCTGAGCACTCAAACACACAAAAGGATTTGCATGCTTATGGAAGATGCAGTTTATTCCAATCAGTGCATGAGCTTGTGTGTTATATGCCGCAAGTGTGCATGTTTGCCTGTCCACTGGTGTGTGAACATGTCTTTGAATAACGGTGAATCAGTGGCGCCCATTGAAGCTCTATGTTGAGGCATTTCAATGTGGATATCAATAAAATGCATGCTTGCTTCATTAGCATGTGCTGAATGAACTCATGTTATTCCCTTGCACATCATTTTCGTATGCATCCATCCTTTTTAGAGCTTTGAGAGTGGCAAGGGCATTTCTTACTCCACTGTTCTGTCTGACTTCGTAATTCTGTGCTGAAAACAATATTCAGAACAATGCTCATGTCAAATGAGACAAGTCATCCATTGCAGAAATACCCTATGATTTCTTAATCACGTTCTACAATTAGTCTGAGTTTATCCTTTTCGTTTCTTTCTCAGCCGTTATAGTCATCATCCATTTAGTCTCTGGCCAGTTTACATGGGATCACAAAAGGTCTATGACATTAACAAGTGAAGAAAGTCATTGCATGTAATTGCTTAACACTTGTACTGTCTTTCAAGGAAGGGAAAGGAGAGAGAGAGAGAGAGAGAGAGAGAGGATGATAGCCGAGCCTGCTGTCTCATTTATTAAATGAGGCCTTTGGCTGCCTTGTCTAGCAGAGAAGTGTGCATTGTGGCATACAGTATCTCACTGGTTCCCTTGTTTCAGGGGTTGATTGTTTAACCCGCTGAACATAATTATGATACATTAAACTTGTATTATTGCATTATTACACCTGACAGAACATTGTGTGTGTGTGTGTGTGTGTGTGTGGAGTAATGTTTTATGCAAGGTCTGTGTGGGTGTCTGTGTGTTACGAAACATTTATATCATTATCCTCTTATGGCAGTGATGCCCCAGAAAGCCTCTGTCTTCTTCTATTGTCACTGAATTAATGAAAGTAATAATCTGTGACCTTTTCACAAATGAAACTTAATTTTACTCCTCTTCATCACCAAATAGTGTAACACAATAGCAAATCAACCTGTATCAGGCTCATTAAAACTTCTAGCAATTTCTAGCAGCTGCAGCATTGGATTGGTGCAAATGCAAAGCAGTAAGTTATTGAAGTTATAAGGGTCTTGCCAAAAATACATTACAGAACCAAAAAATATATAAAAATTAATGAAATGCAGTGCGATAATACAAAACAGTATCTTGTGAATACTTTAGCATTTTTTCTTTTTTTTTTTTTTTAAATTTTACCTGATAAAGTATTACTCCACCTATCTGTCTTTTGCATATTAAAATCTCCTAGTTTCCTCGTTGGATAGAACAGCAGCATTGGCCAGCTTGAATTACAGTTGTTACATTGGATTGCAATGGTGGCAGATAGCAGATGGAAGTATCAAAGTTTCTTTATAAATTTTTCAATCCATCCATCCATCCATCCATCCATCGTTATACAGTACCTTCTTACCCTGTGCAAGATCATAGGGGGCTGGAGCACCATTCACTGGGTTGCCTATCACAGGGCTAACATGCATACTATTGTCTATACTGCCTCTAATTCACCTAACGTGCTGTTTTTGGACTGTGGAGGAAACCAAACCACAAAGGAACCTACTTAACCATGGGAAGAACATGCAAACTGCACAGAAATTAAAACTTCAGATTCAAATCTCAGACCTTCTTTCTGTGAGGTGACAGTTATAAGCACTATGCCACTCTGTTGAAACCTTTCATCCAGCATAATCCATTTCTTCACAGTCCATCAAAATATGGCTAAATACATTGTGCAGCACTCTTGCCACGCTCAAAGCTCTAAAGTTCTGCCAAGCATACTACATATTGAAGAAAGGATGACTGTTTACAGATAGATTACAGACGTGGAGGCATGGATTATGCTGCAGGAGTGGGTTTCTAATGAGAGTTGAATACTTGATTTCACCATTTCAATCACAGCTGTTCAAACCTGCTATTTTCCAACATTGATGATACTACAAACTGTCGTGCCTGCATGTGTCATACTCAAAAGCTTTTGGTTGGATTGTCTCATTAATTATAGATAGCACTTTCCTTTCTGTTGTGTACACAGAAAAATACTGAAACACGTGAGAAATATCAGCTGTGCGAATGTAATTATCTGAAGTGGAAAAGCAAGCAACTCGTCTCGGTGGACAAACAGAACCCCTACTCGTAGGTGCCTCAGACATTCTCCTACTGTCAGGTCTGAATCATTGTAATGGCCTAAACAGCAACTGTCTGTCTGTGAAAGTGCATGTGTCACAGGCTGTGTGTGTGTCTGTGCATAACTTTGTCTTTAAAGTCCCTGCTTTGCTCCTGATCTGTCTAGCAGACATGTACAACCCTGCATTCATCTCTAATTGCGTCAATCCTCACACATCATTTGTGTTTCTGCCATAAAAAGAAATACAAATGCTAGCACAGGGGATCCATAACCTTTTTCCAGCCTATATGCTTTTTACTGCTGTATTTAGAGCCTTCATAAATACAGAGAGAAGCATTAGGGAAAGGGAAGCTACTTCAAAATCATAGCCAAGACACCCGCTGCTATTCCTGTAGATAATCAGTTAAACAGACCCTCAGAATGAGAGGCAGACAGTCTTATCCAGGCACCCACGAAGATGGGGTAACTAGCAGACTCATAAAAAACAGGTAATTCAAATGACAGCAAATACAGGATTCTTAATTTGACAAGGGAAACAGAATATGAGCAACATCAATCACAGGGGAGCTCAAATCACAGATTAGTACATATTAACAGGCAGCAAGAGTCAGAAGAGAAACAAGGAAAACAACTGAAGTTAGTCAAGGTCCAAGTGTGTGTTTGTGTGTGTCCACCTTTATGTTAGAGTTTGTCATTTGTTGGCTGCATGCAGGCACACAGACACACACTGTGTATTCTCCCCGTCATTGTTTTTGCTGTCCAGCTCTTCCATCTCTTCCTGATTATGCACGCCAAGTTCATGTGCATTCACAATACACACACACACACACACACACACTCACAGAAAGCCATATGCCTCCAACTTGTTTAGCATACAGCAGGCATTCTCTCATTGTTCTCTGAGAGTTGCAAGGTCAACAAGTTCCCTCCGTGATAGACTCAATATAGAGGAGGGAGAGCAAAACCGATAACACACATTCACACAAATGACACATTCACACACACACACAAAGGCATAAGCACATATTATTACATATACATAAGCAAAGACGGTTAGAGAGAGAGAGAGAGAGCGAGAGAGAGAGAGAGAGAGAGAGAGAGAGATGGACTTGATGCTTGAGGAAGAGGTACAGTGCCACAAGAATGTCATCATGAGATCAGATCAAAACTAGCAATTTAAATAAATTGAGTGATCAACTGAGTGGCCTTAAATAGAAAGTTTATTGATCAGTAATACTTGTGAAGCAATTGAGTTTAAAATGTCACCTATATTTCATACCACTGAAATTTACCACCAGACTGAAACAGGTCGTAGTTTTTGCGTGTCGGTGTGTTTTATGACTCGCTTCCATGGCATGTAAATAAGGAAGTACTGTAGTAACGCCTCTTTCAAGGAAAATGCTAAAAGAGGCAGAGTTTATGTGGAGTTTATGAATGAGGGAAGGTGGTTGAGTGGTTTTTGTTATCAACACATTAAATTTGGGTTTGAGCTCTTTGACTGATTGACTCCCAAGTTCAATTTGATGCTTCTTCACTTATCTTCACTTTGCCTGGCCCTGGACTGAAGAGCGTGAGGGAAAGTAGACAGAAACAGTGAGGAAGACAAACAGATTGCCTTTATCATGACTCAATTAAGAGTTCCATTTCTTCTACTGGCACCACAGAAAGATTGAACGCTCTGTCTCTCTCTCTCTCTCTCTCTCTCTCTCCCCCCCCCTCTGTTGTATTGTGTGTGTGTGTGTGTGTGTGTGTGTGTGTTGTCGTACAAGATGAGATGTGACTTTATTGCTCAGCTTGTTGGGGAGTGAGGGACCTGGTTGCAGTTTCATCTCATCTCAGTGTCAAAACCAGTCAGCAACAATTACACTACAATTCACATCTAACAAATGGCACACACCCACGGCCAACTGTGCTCATAAACACAGTATCACTTATAACATTTGTGTGCTTGTGTGTATATAAAGGACAATGTGCAAACATTTTGTTATGGAATTAGTGTGCACAGGCGACTGCACTGAAGTTTTTCTTTCAGTAGGTTTATCAGGATGACTAATAAGCTTTTAGGAATATAGAGCTTTGTTCAGTCAGGTGGAAGCAGTGACAGGATATCATTTTTACATGCTGCTTTTTTTTTTTAAGTTTAGGGNTCAGTCAGGTGGAAGCAGTGACAGGATATCATTTTTACATGCTGCTTTTTTTTTTTAAGTTTAGGGTGTCATAAAAGTCCAAAGAGCATATTGGGACATGAAATTTATCACCATTCTGTTTGTCTCAGTTTTCTATTTTCTTGTTCTTGCCCACTATTTTTTCCTTTAACTCTCTTCCCTCAACCTCCTAAATTCCCCTTTCCTCACTGCTCCCTTTTCTGTCTTTCACCCTGTTCCCCTTTTGCTTTATTCTAATTACAGAGAAGAAATGCCATCTTTTATTAATGATGCTGTTAATGAAAGAGGGACTGCTTTTGTCAGGGACAAAAGTTTCCACCAATTAATTCTCCGCAATTAAAAACGAAGAAAAAGCTTGTCCCTGAAGAGTGTTTTGCTCCAACTCTCCTGGAGCTACGTGTTCTTTATCCATATGCTAAAAGCCTGAAATCACTGTGGGGATTTTATGTCTGGAGGCCACAATCTAGGAAAGATAAACAGAGCAGGATAATATTCAGATTACTGTTCTTTTGTAGTGGTATAAGTGTTTCTTGAGGCTAAATTATTTAGAGCAACTAAGAAAATTTTCTTCTATTAAAGACTTGTATCAGAGAAAATTCTTTATTCACCATTCTATCCTTTTTTGTATTATTGAGTCATTGGCTCTTAAAGGAGACCCTACTATGCTTTATGTTATTCCCTCATTTTATGGGGAGTATCATTTTAGTAGGGAGTATATGTTGAACATTGTCAAAGTTGCAAATCTTGAGGTTCACATCTCTAGAAATGCTTTTAATAAGAAAATACATAGGCCCTGAACTGCTCTGAAAGCTTCAGATTAGTCCTTTTTGCAGATTAAATCATTGTAAAGGTTTCAAAATGGACCTCTAAATGAAAGTAAGAAAGAGGAAATCTGTTATGTTTCAAGCTTCTGAGTGTAAAGTGACGAGGCTACAACGTGCTTCAGTGTGTTGATCTGTCTAGCGCAGCGCAAACTTAGTAGACAGATAACCCAAACTGGCAGGAGCCTCCCCTCCATCTTCTTGTTCTCTCCAATCTTTCTATGTAAATGGCACCTCAGTCAGTTAGCAGATAGATGCACAGAAAGTGAGCTACTCAGACACAAAGTCCATCAGTCAGTGAGTCAATCAGGCAGATACAGACATAGTAAGTTCTCCTGCTGGCCAGTCAGCATATCCATGCCAGTCAGTATGGCTGGACTCGCACCAAACTGAATTTTTATTGTTGAGAAATCCACCAATGCTGCTGGAAGCTCATCCAGACCAATTTCCACAGTTATTTTGACTGTACCAGCATGGAGGAATTGTGTGGAACAACCCATTTTGAGCTTACAAATTCACAGGTAGTTATAAAAATGGTAGAAACCACAGATACACCAACAATGTCCCAATTACCTGGAGAGGTGCTGAGTGTTAAACCCATCTCAGTCTGCTTTGAGCGGTGTGTTTTGTGGCTAGATGTGTGTGTTTGTGTTCAAAGTATCACAAAGCCAATGCAAGGAAAACACACACACACGCACGCGTGCGCGCGCACACATCAGATTCAGCCTCCTTCTTCTCAGCATGTCTGGGTTGTTCCATTTATCCCAGCAGTTTGCTTAATCATCTGAGTGGCTGCTCAGTCACTTCACATGGAGAAAGATGAACGGACAGACCCACCAAGAGGCTAATTAACCCAAATTAAAGGCTGAAAATGGAAAAAGAAGAGGCAGTTGCTCTGCCAAGTCTTTCTTTCTTTCTTTCTTTCTTTCTTTCTTTCTTTCTTTCTTTCTTTCTTTCTTTCTTTCTTTCTGTCTTGATGTTGGCTTCACCACAGGTCCACAAAGAGAGTACAGTTTGACAAAGAACAACACAGTGGAGGAAGTTGTCCACTGTTTCTCCAGGCCACCCTTTCTCTTTTTAGAATCCATTTTTCATCTGAGTGCCAACTTGTAAAATATATATTTTTTAGGGGTCCAAGCACAAAGTGCTGGATCCCCTGTTGTTTTTGCTCAGGATTCTCTTTTCTTCCCAAAATAGCCTAAAAGCAGTTGGGCAGCCCAAACTGTCCAACATGCAAAAGTGAAATTTGCAGCGTAGGTATAGCAGCAGACGATCTATTGATACACCACAAACGATATTTATGATCATCTACATGCCATTGTCAGGGTGTATTTTAGCTGATCTTTCAATGTTTATAATGCCCCCTGTTTTCTTGTTTTTCTTATGCTTTAATTTTAGTATTTGTCAGCGTTGTAGTTTTAGGTTTTCTTTTTAGTAAATTCATTTCTGTTTGTTTTATATTTTCTATTGTTTACTTTTATGTTACATAATTGTTTATGTATTTTTGTTTTATGTTATCTGTAACTTATGCTGCTGTCTGTCTTGGCCAGGACACTCTTGGAAAAGAGATTTTTAATCTCAAGAGGTTTTTCCTGGTTAAATANTGTCTTGGCCAGGACACTCTTGGAAAAGAGATTTTTAATCTCAAGAGGTTTTTCCTGGTTAAATAAAAGTTAAATTAAAATAATGACAGTGGTTTGCAGCTGCATACTATATATGCATGAGTGAGTTTAGATGTCTGTGTGTTTTCCTTCTATGTACCGTGACCATGTGCATGTATTCCTTTCTGCCACATTCAGCCATGTCTGTTCCAAGGCTGACGGGCATGCTGTGGAGAATCTGGCAGTCTCATTATTTAACTGGCATGGCCCCTGGTAAAGTTCCTTGTTTGGGGGCCAGTAAGAGGGGAGGCCTGGGTACGATAGTGTCTTTGATACATGGAGTCTGTTCTCCACCTAACTCCTCAGACTAACCTCTACATAGGAGGCAGATTATACCACAGACTAATGAATGCCACTCCCAATAAATGACTGGGGCTACCAGTGTTACTGCATCCACTGCCACTCCACAGGCCTTTCTATCCTCAACAATGATTAAATACAGTACATTTTCCTTCTCTTCTCTTCTCTCATTCTTTTGTGGCACATTCTTACCTTACTCTTCCCATTCTTTAAAAATAGTTTGGTACCTCCCAGATGAGAGGAAAAAGTGGAAATGGCACCCTATCCTTTTCTGGATGGATGGATGCTTTTTTGAGTTTTTTCTTTCTTTTTTTTCTTTCTTTTTTTTTTTTTTNTTTTTTTTTTTTTTTGAGCAGGCACAACACAGCACCAAGGAGCAGCAAAATGGCGTTCTCAGAGGTTTGATAAGGTGGATCGAGCTGCTGCATTGTGCTTATTGTGGGTTGGGGTGGCAGATATAATGTGATTTTCTGACTGAAGTGTGGAGAATGTAGGAAGAAAATTTGATGTCGACAGACCGTTGGGCATTTCTAAGCATGTGTGGGCGAGCATTTGTGGGCCTGTATGTTCGTGTGTGTGTGTGAAGGAAAGAGGAAAGAAAGAGATGACATTGCTCATGTGTCAATTGAAAGTTTTTTTTTTTTTTTTTTNTTTTTTTTTTTTTTTTTTACAAACTTCTGATATAGAACTACACTGACAGTATTGTGTGTAGTGTGTCTGTCATTGTGTGCATGTGAGACTACTTTCAGTTTTGGCAAAAATTCCAGGTCATTTCTTGACTGTATCACCCCCTGCAGCTGGTTTTGATGTGTTGGTATCTGATTTAGCACCCCTCTACACTAACTCATAACACCCCATGCCCTCAAGGAAACAGAAATTGTACAGCCTCTCCATTCTGTCTTTCCAGTGCGTTTTCCTCTGGGGGTTTGATCTGGCTGGTGTCCGTCCATCACAATGCCTGAATGAATGTCCAGAGATGCTAGATGCTGGAGATGTTTCATCCCCACAGGCATATCACAGCCCATCTGCTGAGATGGGTGATAGCTACATACCACTTTTTTGAAAGTCCAACAGCGTATTGCTGCAGAGTTGAGATATTCTTCTTTTGTTGCTGCAGAATAGGAAGATGTATTATTTTGATCTATGATTGCTTGGTGTCATTTGCTCCATCTGTTATGATAGATCATGTCACTTCTGCAATCTTATATCTCTGTTTGCCATAATCTTTTCTTTGCTATAATAGACAGTTTTCATTCCATATCTCTGCACAGGGAAAACCTCTGCTCAGGTCTAATCCTGTTAATGCTAAAATCTGATTACTGGCTGTAGTTTATAGCACAGAGAGCAGGGCAAAGTGTTTGTGTGTGTGTGTGTGTGTGTGTGTGGGGGGGGCATTATAAAGAACAAGGCAAGAGGAAACAAATAGAAAGATAACGTGAATACACTTAAATAATGTATAATATGTATATTTGTATCGGTTCCCACGTTTTGTCTTAAATATCCACTTATTTAAAATTAAACACTTGCCTTGACAAAACAACCACAGTTTTTGAGAATCAGCTAGAACATTGAAGTATTGATCGATTCACATCAAGGAGTATTTTCCTGGAGTATTTTCAGTATGGAGTACTGAAACAATTACAACAAGTACAATTGGAGTATTTTCAGTATGTGTTTTTTTTTTGTTTGTTTGTTTGTTTTTTTTAAAATTTTGCACATAAAAGCATTTTAAAGGTTTGGGAAAAAAAGACCCTAAATGAAGGTAAAAACGTGAAATCTGTAAAATATTTCTCCATTAATGTTACAGTTAAATGCTTAAATTAGCTCTATGGTACCTGAATTGAATGAATTTGCAATATAAACAAGTCAACAATAATAAAGAAAACTCCTAAAGGAAAATCAGAACATTTAACATACTGTATGTCCCCTTTAAGATGCACAGCTGAACACAGCTTTTTGCACATTATTTCATTCTCTGCAGTGCAGGATGGATGGTGGATGAATGATAAAAAATAAATAAATAAAAGCTGCTGCTCCTTATGATTGAATAGAATGAACCTGTTTAGGTTCATTCTAGAGTCACAGAGTGATTTATAGCCACAGTAATCAGAATTAACAGAGAACACTTTCTTTTTGAAATCTGTCTCAGCCACCTTCCTCTCTGATAAAAAAAAAATGAAGCCTTTTGCAAGATGAAAATTGCACTTTAGTCCATGTTGGAATTTCAATTTTGTTTATAGTCCTAGCTTCTGGTGAAGCCGACTAGCCACACCCTCTTTTTCAATACGAGGATAGTCTTCTGCTCTTTTTGAAAATGTTATCCCATTTTCACAGTGTAATGAAAGGGAATGTGTACTGTGTAATAGAAGTGAAACTGCCTGTATCTCAACCAAAGTGTCTGTCATTGTTTTTTGTTCATCAGAGAGACTAATGGAGAGAGAGAGAGAGAAAATACTGAAACAACACAGAGACACTATGGATACTGGACTTTGTTCCCTTAAAAAGGACATGAAAGAGGTGACCTGGGTGACCTCCGCAGGCATCTGTGTGTAAATATGTGTGTGCCCGTTTATTGGCCCTGTGTGGCTCTCCAGAAACTTTTATTCAGGTAAGAGCAGGAAGGGAAGGAATAGATGGAGGGAGAGTGTGATGTGTGATGATGAAGCAGGTATGGATGGAGTCCTTGAGTATTTAATTACAGTTTTAGGATACTGGTACATTGAGAGATTTGTACTTCATACTCTGCTACACTGACAAGGACATTTTTACTTTAGACTACTGTTACTACTTTATGCTTTTAGTTTAAAAATATATAATAAAATATCATTAATATCTTGTTAGATTAATATCAGTAATCTTTTACTTGCTTTCTTCCTTTATTTCTTCCTTCTTTTTCTTCTTCACACCTTGAAAATTTCACATAGAAGTTTATACAATAGTAACTTTTATAGTTTTTTTTTTTTTTAAATCTTTGAATATACAATGATAATTGAATATGGTTGACTATTTTAATACTGTGGTATTGCTAAAGCATTAAAGTAGTTTTTTCCATCACTGTGGACTGGACAGTCACACTAAGTGGGTCAACAAAACCATTCTACTAAAACACACACACAAACTTTGTAAACCCAAGAAATAGTTAGGTAAATAATATAAAATAAATAACCAAACAGACAGAACATTTACATATACACTAGTCTCTGATTTTTGTCTGTACTGCAATTAAGGAAAAAATGGAAGACATACACATGAATGGAGTTAATACATGCAGAAGTGGCTTAGATTATAATGTTTACATGCTTGAATAAATCGATTTACAATAGATCTGTTACTCTGAGTCAACATATGCCAATTTATGCTGAATTCAGTCTAATTATAGTGTTTCTGTGATGTTTAAAAAATCAATGTGCACGTAAACATACTGAGAGTGTGAAAGTCGTGAGCGGAGGAGAGCAACAGAGCTCCATTAATTAACTATGAATGCCAACCAAGGCGAGGGTTTCACTCTGTTTGTAATTGTGAATATTTAATAAGGCAAAAGACGGCTCACTTAGCACACGACCATATGCTAACAATGGCTTTATGAGTCGCCAGACTTGTGAAAGCTATGACAGGGCCTCCCCTAGGCCTGGACTGCTGGGGGATCCTGGCACACACACACACACACACACACACACACACACACACACACACACACACACATACACACACATATGGTCACATTGCTGTTATGTCAGTGAAGTTTAGGACAATAGTTCAGCTCTTGAAGCCAAAACACATCAGCTGCCATCATGCTCGCTGCTGGGAGGGGACCCCTGTCAGGCCCCGGCCCGCTCTGGAGGGACCACATATCGGGACGCTGCATCACTCAAACCCCGCCTCACCCGCTAGCTCATGGGTTGGATGCCCTTCAATGTCCCCATCTCTCTTTCTCTTACCTCCCCCTTTTTTTTTTTATCTTGCATCCCTCTCTCAACTGACTCCTTTCGATGGTTCGGGCACCTAATAAGGATGCCCCCTAGTCGACTCCCTAGGGAGGTTTTCCAGGCACGTCCAACGGGAAGAGGCCCCGGGGAAGACCCAGGACACGCTGGAGGGATTACATCTCCCAGCTGGCCTGGGAACGCCTCGGAGTCCCCCAGGAGGAGTTAGAGGGCCTGGCCGGGGACAGAGAAGTATGGGCTGATCTGCTAAGTCTGCTGCCACCGCGACCTGGACCCGGATAAGCAGAGAATAATGGATGGATGGATGGCATCCCTCTCTCTTCCTTTCCCACTCATCTCTCCTCTCTTTTCTCCCTCTCCCTTCTCTCTTCTCGTTAGTTTTTGCTCCCTTTTTTTCCCCCATGGTTTCATGTCCTTACTCAGCCTTCTTCTGAGTTCTCATCGCTCCCTCTCATTTTCTCGCCCTGTGGTTTTGCTTCTTATTCCTTGCTGCCATTTCTTCCAGTTTTTTAACCTGCTTCTCACTAATTACTTCTTTCTCATGTCTCCTCCCAGTGATTAAGTGACAGTACACGTCTGGTCTTTTGATTGTCCTCCCTGCAGCCTTCACAGTTACACCACCAACATTGTCTGACATTAAGCTGCTCAAGCTTATAGGGCCCCCAAGTTGAAAGTGTCACTTAATTGAAGGGAAAGCGACTAAAGAGCTGCTTCCATTGCCTTCGCAACTACTATTTGCTTTTATGCGACAAAATCAGTAGGAGACAGAGCAGAGAAACTTGGTGGTGGTGAGGAAGTCTGAGTTGAAGAATGATTGGGAAGCTAGCAGCCAGATGGATGTGTGATTTTTTTTTTTTTCCCCTATGGATTATACCTTTGTATTCAGAATTTCTTATTTCATGCTTGTCTGAGCGAGGCCTATTTTAGCCTGTTGTGTGTGTGTTTCTTTTAATGGGCATCCATGAATATTACATATGTGGGAGAAGACAAAGGGGATTAAAACTATGAGGCAGGTAGACATCGGAGAGGAGAGGAGAGAAGGTAGGAGGAAAAGAAGCAAAGAGTGAAGAGAAATGAACGGAGAAGAGCTAAATAGAACTGAATGAGAGAACAGAGCAGCACAGAAAAGATGAGTGGAGAGGAGGAGATGAAAGATGACAGTGGAACAAAATAAAACAGAAGAGTAGAGATTTAGGGGGAGAAAAACAGATAATGAAATAATTGAATTGTAATGACTTGAATAGAACTGAAGGGAAAGGGATGGAAAGGAAAATGAAAGGAAAGGAAAAATTATGAGGAGAGGAAGCAGGAGGAAGCAGGAAGAGTGATAGGTGGGGAGGAGAGGGAAGAAGCGGAAGGGAGGAAAAAGTAAGAAGAGGAGAAAAGGGGAGAGGAGAGAAACTGGGAAGACAGATGAGTGGAGGAGAGGGGAAAAAGAGGGGAAGAAGAAAATAGGAGAGGAGAAAAAAGGAGACAGCAAGATAAGAAGAGGAGGGGAGAGAAGAGATGAGGAGAGAAAGTGGGAAGACTGATTGGGAGAGGAGGAGGAGGAGAGGAAAAGCAAAGAGAGGGGAGGAGGAAGGCAAAGAGTAGAAAAGAGAAGAGGAGAGAAACAAGAAGAGAGGGGAGGTTAGGAGAGAAAAAGGGAAAAAGGTGGGAGAGGAGGAGAGGGAAAGGGAAAGAGAGGGTTGGAGGTAGAGAGGAGAGGAGAGCCACTGGATGGTGTCTATGCAGTATGAATGTTGATCAGGCTAGTTTGCTGGCTTACCTATGTCTGCTCCAGTGGGCCTTCCTCTCAGACTGAGGAAGCCTTGTTTATGTAGACGAGACCAAATCAACAAATCAAACATGTATTAAGCAGTGGGGGCACACACACACACACACACACACACACACACACACACACACACACACACACACACACNCTCTCTCTCTCTCTCTCTCTCTCTCTCTCTCTCTATTTCTTTTTTTATATCTTTCTCAAACACACACGTGTGTACACAAACACTTCTCTAGAGACATCAACAGTGGCACAAAAGGCACAGATGAAGGAACAGATACGCACATACATCGTCTGACACGCAAGGGGATCCAGTTTATTTACTTACAGTATGGTAAAAGCAGTGTGGGGATCTTGCAGGTCTCCGGTGTGCGTAGGTGTGTGCGTAATAACGTTGCACTCAACCTCTCCTGCCGCTCTCTCACACAAACACAACAAAACAGACTCAGCCCAACTGAGAGATGATGCACATCTCGCCAGACGCTTACATCGCATATCCCCACTGCTGGTCCATCTAGTATTAACTGTAACACACATCACTCCTGATAGAGCTTTGCAGTACCATGCCAAAGGAGACCTGCGCCTTTCAGGTTTAATTTAAAGAGAAAAATGGTGTGCGCACAAAAGCCCTTCAAGCTTATTTCAGCTTCTGATTTTGGAATTTTAAATTTATTTTAATTAGATCATTATGCAGGAAATAATATTTACAGAAAAGTTTCTTTTTCTTTTCAGCTGTCATTTAGCCAAATATTCCATCCAGTGATGACTCAGACTGCTGACTGTATAGATTCCAGTGTTTGTGTAAATAGTCATCATCTAGTTTTGGTATAAAAATGGGAAGAAAATGAGACTTACACATGTGATGTTGATCTGACAACACATGATAGGAAGTGTTCAAGTGACTGAATGAGGATATCTATGTACATGTGTGTCTCTGTGTGTGTGCGTGTGTCATATTTGTATTTGTCAGTGTGGAGTTAGTGGGAGGATTCTGGGGTCATGCCATGTAAAGAAACAAAATATGTGGTTAGATATTTCAGGTCCAGCTTGTTCAGATTATAATGAATGTGTTGGGGATCAATGGGCAGAAGAAGTCCTGAATTTGAATCCAGAGTATGGATGTTCTCTCCATGTGTGCATGTGGTCAACTTGGATGACAAGTTGATGACGTATTTCTGTCACAGCACCACAATTTACTGGGCATTCGTTGCACAATCTGACATGCATTAGGCTTGATATCGGACAGTCTGACACGAGTCTGAGACTGAGTAAGAGTTTGTTACACCATCTCACTCATTGTGAAAAACAATGAATTCACAGTGTACGATTACTACGAGAACAGTTTGAAACGGGCATTAGCCCTGCTATCCGGTTCAGGTTGCCCAAATGAATGCTGGAATAGGCTCAGCAGCCTGTGACCCTGCACAGGGTAAGCAGGTATAGAGAATCTTTCTTTCTTTCTTTCAAAAATTGTGCTGAAATTTAATATATTTAGAGCTTACTGGAAATCACCTATATAAATCCATATTTGTCAGTCTTCTTCCTTGTGTGCTGGTTTTGTTTCTTTGTGCATTTCCCCATTGGAGCATCTTGTAGTCCTGCATGCAATTTACAGTCCCTTTTATGAGAGATTATACACTTAGTATATGTGACTGCAAGACATTAAAATGAAAAAAAAAAAATCCTTTTGCTGTGCATTTCAAAGTAATTCTTTACAAGTGACACCAGACATTGTTTTAACTGCAGATTGGCAATATATGGGATGACAATTGTTTGAGGAGGATGCACCCAATTCTAGAAACTGCCTGCATGTAGGAGATCAGCTCTCCCTCCTTTCTCCTTCAGTCAAGAGGGACAGGGCTGGAGGAGGAATGTGTTATTGTTGCTCCTCACTATCAAACCCTGATGCATCACAGTGTGACGGAGTGATAACGCTGCTTGTCACACACCATACAACATCCAGAACTGGCTCCCTGGTCCCTGCTGTGTTGGGAGGTGCAGCTTTGTGTGTGCATGTCTCAGGTGGACTCTGGTGGTTTTGGTTGGTTTCATCTGAGCACCCTTGTGTGTTCAGCAGCACCCAGGTGTCAAAAACAGTGACTGCCCTCCGCTCTTTCTTTTTTTCTCTCACTCCATACATCAATTCACCTTTCATCTTTCTTCCTCGGTTCACCACCTACTCCCTGCATTTCCATGATGGCATAAAAATTTCAGTGTTTGTGCATGTCTAATTGGACACCACTATAAAGGTTTGGTATCTTCAGAGTTTGTGTGTGTTTACACAGATGAGCTCATTAGGGGGAGGTTATGCTTGTGTTAAAAAAATTGTTAATATTTCATGTGTTTTTATCTGATCTGTTTTTTACTTGTCAATAACAATATTGGTATCTGCATAAGAATTCAGTATTACTTGGGGTCTAATTGTTATGATGCTGTTTTCTTTAGTACAATAAAAGAGTAATCAATGAGAATGGTAATTCTGGTTCATTTTTCAGTGTCAATGTCGGCCTAAACTAGGCCTATAAGAATATTTTTGTGTGTGGTAGAACAATCTGGTTGGGGTGATTGCTGTTCTGTGTCATAGATGCTGACTAAATGCCTCTCGTGGCACATGAAGGAACTATGTCATATCATGCATATGGTACTGTTATTGAATGAGCTTTTATTTGTGTATTTCAGCATGGGTTAACCAGATGTTGGTGACCTACTTTGCTGTGAGAATTCTCATTAACAGCTGAGAAACAGTAAGAAGGTAGCAGCATTGATGTGGGTGTTTAAGCTTCTAAATTCAACTCATGTTTTTCTCTTTCAGACTCTGCCAAACACATTTACTGTTGCTCTTATTCTACACATCACCTTCTTACTCTTCTTTTGGTTCTTTTGACATGTATATTGACATGTCCCTCCAGCGTCTTGAACTTCTGGATGACAGGGTCCCCACGTGCAACATTACTTGAGATTCTTCATCGCGATTTTTCCTCACAGTCTCATCACGGGTTCAGATGTAAGTGCCAGTCTACCCACTCTGGGATTCACGGCACTGAGGTGCAAAAGAGAGATAGTAGTGGAAGAGAAGGAGCAGAGGAAAAAGTTCACCTCAGTTTCTCTCACTTTGCAAGGTTTGCAAAGTGCACTGGAGAGGCAGAGTGGTTTAGGCTGATAGTGGGCTTAACACACACGACTTAAATGTGTTGCCTCTGCTCGTCCATTTCTTTCAGCGCTTACTGACCGGTGTTTGAACCAGCAACCTTTCTTAGTGACTGTGCCCTGAAACCACCTTCTATTTAACCCACTTCTATTTCTGCTCTCCACAGCACTACTTTCTTTACTCTACATGTCTTCCTCTTTCTCTCTGTGTTCTTTCCTATATCCTTCACAATTTCTGCTCATTTCAGATGCTACTACATTTCACCTTTTTAAGCATTATGATAATAAATTCCTCATTTGCTATATGTTGATTATAAGTACAAGTCAAGTCACCCAATTCTGATTGTTGTTCTGACTTGGGCGTTCAAAAATCTGACAGTATTCTACTTTATCCTTAAGTGAATGACATATAATGTATGCAATGACCATTCTTCATTGATACAATGAAGGCTCAGGTCAGTGGACCAACACTGTGAAGTCTATGGTACAAGCTAAAATACAGTAAATATGTTTTTAGAGGGATTTCCACCATGTAGTGACTGTACATAATGCAAAGTGCTCTTGTCTGTGCAGGTTCCCACTCTCTGTGGATAATTCCCATAGCAGTTTCATGATTTCAGCCACTTGCCCATCACCTACTTGTCCAGAGTTTTATGTCATGCAGCCAGTTACAGTAGATTTGTCTGATTTACAGCTCACTGTAAATCAGTGGTGGGATTCTAGATGAAGACTATTGTAGGTCATGAAATGTGTCTATTCCCCCTTCAAAATTCCCCCTAACATTCACTCTTTACACTCAGTGTCACAAATGGCAGGACAGGCTTTAGGTAGCTTCTGTAACAGTCCATTACGTTTGCCGTAGAGATGGCTTGTGTTGGCTGACAGGCAGCAGCAGACACCTAGAGATAAGTAAAGCCAGAAAGAGACAGTGATATGGATGGAACCTCTTACATCTTTTATGGAACATTAGACTGAGTGAAGAGATGACCTAATTTGAATTGATTTGGTGTGTATATGAGTGCAGGAGAGCACATATAGGCACAACAAGACACACACACACGTATACATGCATGCATACACACATTCATGCTCAATCAGAGCCAATCTAGGTCTCTCCACTTGCACACTACCCAGCTGTAGCTGCATATCTTTGGAAAAATCTTAGAGTTTTCAGCTGAATAAGCTGCAGCTTGATTACACTGCTTTCCTCTCCTTCTCATCCCCCATATGTATTAATGAGACTGTTTCATCTTGCTGAGGTCTTCCTCCATATTGTTGTTGTTCTGCAGTTTACAGTTCAGTGGACAACTGGCCCGCAGATGTAATTGTTTTAATTTGCTAACTGTACACTGATGCAATTAGGACAAAAGCAGAATCCTACTTTATTTCCTCTGCCAGTGCAGTGTAAGAAAGTCTTCTTGAAGCAGTACTTATTGCAGTGTGCACAGCAGAAATGCGAATGTGCACATGCATACAAAGAACTTGAGAAATGTACTTTTAGTTTTTCAGTTTGTGTGTGAGCAGCATTCGGGATGACACGTGGTGTTCATCTCTAATCCTCTCTTCTTTCTTTGCATGAATATTTTCTGCTCTCCTTCTTTGTCAAGCCTTTTCTGTAAACATTCTGTTTAATTAGAGTGCTTTGGTACTGGCCTTTGGCATTGGACTGCCTATTACTGCATCATCCTGTAACAGTGTGTGCAATGTGTGTGTGTTATTCTATCTTTCTAGGCACACTCATTTTGGTCCTCAGGCTTACTCTCCCAATCAGGTATTTTCTCATTTCTTCTTCTCACACACAGGAAACTCAATTTTAAAAAGATCTTTATGCTTCTATTTAGTTTTTTTTTTTTTTTTTNTTTTTTTTTTTTTTTTTTAATGTATGACATGCAGAATATTTTCTGAAGTCTGAAGTGTTTCATGCACCACTTAATCTTTAGCACAGTGGAGTCAAATTGGCTTCTTTTATGACTTTGACTCAAATGCACATTCATCTCACCACCTTGCTAAATTAATACTTTTTTAAAAAACTCTGTCAAAATAAACCATCTCAGCCAATGTTTTCTAACAGTTTTCAGTTTGCTGTTGATGCAACTTTTAGATCTGCAACCTGCTCACCTGTAGTCATTAATTTTGTATTATGACCTTCGATCATTCATTTCTTTTTTCATTATTTCATAAATATAGCACTTGAAAATATTGGAAAGAGACTCAACATATTTCCAAATTCAAAATTGTGTCAGGACTGATGAAGTCAGATTGTCCATTGAATTGAATGTCCATTGTCCTTCCAGAATTAGAGTCTGTAATGTCATGGTTTAGAGATGACTCCTTAAGTAGTGTTTATAATGGAATGCTTTAAATGATACTGTATGACAGTAGATATTAAAGACATGTGGACAAATGGATTCCAAAGCTTCTTTTAGGAATGTTGTGGTCAGTAGGTCAAGAAGGCTGCATTAGGGTTTCATCCACTTGCAAATGTTTCACACTTTAAGAGAAAAAAAACTGTAGGATTATGGGATTTTTTTTTCCAGTAAGGTAATTGAAAAACTTTGTTCTGTTCTAGATGACTTCAGCATTGCAGTATCCCTTCAAATCTTTTGATCTGTGAAGGTGACACATCCATTTATGTTTGGCTCTCTTTGAATTAAGATTCATTTCAGCAAGGCAAGAATGTACTGTAATTTGGTTTAAAATGGCATAACAGCTCGTGCCGAAACCATCTGTTATTGTATCAACATTAAGTAAAGAGAGAAATTCAGCAGCAGAGGAGATAAATGTCTGAGAAATCACATCACTTCAGTCAGTCCCATTTGGATGAATGGGAGATAAATGCTTTACAAAAATGTAATATTGCATTCTTAAAAAGTAGGTATATCACACAGTAATTCCACAGTTTTGCTCCTGCTCACTTACCTTGTTTTACCTCAACTCCTGTACCATCTCCTTCTGTGTAGATCATCTGCCTTTTCTCTTTATAGTGGGATTAATTACTCTTGAATAACTGTACAGTTAAGAGATCCTGATGCCCCTGGTGACGGTGAGATAGATGCAATAATAGTTCTTGATGCCTTGAGATGAAAATAATGGAAGCTAATGATTGTCAGTGTTAAAAGATGGAAAGTGAGCGAGAGAGAGAGAGAGAGAGTGTATGGGTATACAGGTGTGTTGTTTGCCCACTGACAAACACACCTTAATTGTATATGCAATCATGAATACAAACACAGATACTTCATGAAATCCACAGGGAATTTTGACATAAACTTGTCTTGACTCCCAAGCTTCTTCCTTCTGCTCACTCACACACACATGCACACACACACACACACACACACACACACACACAGTTTTGGAACCCACTATCCAACTTGTGCGCATAACAGATGTTCACATGCAATGCATAATTTTCATCTAAAAAAGTATCTGTGAATACCTGACATTAGGTGCTTAGACATGAATAATTGATGACACATTTATGCATATTCATGAGGTTGAAGAACTTCCT
Source organism: Lucifuga dentata (assembly GCA_014773175.1). Lineage (NCBI taxonomy): Eukaryota > Metazoa > Chordata > Actinopteri > Ophidiiformes > Bythitidae > Lucifuga > Lucifuga dentata. The sequence goes on along the minus strand of VXCM01001433.1, from coordinate 5,183 downwards.
GAGATTCATGCAGATTGGTTTGTTTGCATTTCATTACAGTTAAGTGTTAATTCTTTCTGTAGCCTAGGTCAAACTAAATTATTTTAACACTGATTCTAAAACAGATTGTAATGTTGGATCAGGACTGAGGGTGGGCTACTCAGGGCAAGTGTGTAACTGATTATGTGGTGGTGTTAGTTCAAGATGGTCTGAGTGTTCTTGACTGAATAAAATTTTTCAAGTTTGGATGATTTTGTGATTCCTGGCCTGGTAGTTCTTGTGAAGAGGAATACCGTTAAAACCTGCCAAGATTGACCCTGGCAAAACAAAAGGGCCACTTGATCCACTCTTGATTACAAGTTCTAGATTAACTTAGAGGAATAAATCACATACAAAGTGTTATAACACTGCGACCTACTTGGGTCAGCTCACAGAAGTATGTCATTACAAACTGAGTAAAATCCCATCCAAAGTCCTTATAAATATTAATGACATAAAGCCACAGAGATCAATTTTCTGCTGCTTCTTTGGATCCAGCTTGAAGTGACAGTGATGTGGCTTGTCCATTCTTTCATAGGTGTCAGCAAAAGTCAACTTGCAAAGGCCTTTAGAAGAAAATATCTGCACTTATCAACTACCCTGTTGATGCCTCATTCTTTTCTCAATATGTATAAAACCATGAAGGATTTGGAGGGGTTGATATGCTGTGATTTGCCCTCAGAGGTCATCTTGGGGTTGACATATGCCATAGAGCCACACTCTTTCCAAAAATCAAACTTAAATGTGAGCTTCTGTGACAGTCTAATGCTGCATGCACTATACCTCAGAAGTGGAAGGTCAGATCTTGGAACTGTGTCATTTACGACCACTGCACGTTCAAACTAAACAAAGTGAGAGACTACATGAAAGCTTTTGCTTTGTTTGCTCTGGTCCGAAAGAAACTGCATTTAAATATTTATGAGCTATTTATCATTTCAAAACAGCTGCTGCATTGCTAATGTTACATGTTTAAACTGTTGCGGTTTCTGAATGTTGATTTATTTAAAGAAAATGCTTCTAAACGTTCATTTATAAATAGAGAAATTACTCTTTACATTGTGAGCTGCAATGTTGAAATGATGTCAATCCTGAACTCAGAGATTGGAAAACCTTGTCCCACTTTCCGAGGAGGAAGTCCGAGTTGATGGGGCAGGTTCTTTGATTTTTCACAGTCGGAGGTTAGAGTTCCGAGCGCAAGTTGAAAGCATCATAAGAAAATCTCACAATGGGAGGTATTTGAGGAGCAAGCAGCATACACGGAACACTTACGTTTGCCACATATCCAAGTTGCTTTATTACCAGCCAGATCAGAGCTAACGCAGAGCTTTTTGTTGTTCTTTGCATTTGCATGTGTGTGCATGTGTGAGCATAATGCTACCTTTTTGTGGAAACCTAGTTGGATGTGGCAGACATTAAACTAGGAATGATGAGATCAATAAAGCTGGATTGCTGCCATGAGGGAAGTTGGCAGGGTGGTTCTCTAGCCTACGTTTTAACAAAGATACTGAGCTTTGTAGAGGTCTGCTTTACTGCCCAACTGTTCCAATTACTCTCTGATAGACTAGACTGACAGATCTGAACATACGTTAACATGGATTCTGAAATCCTTGTGCATCTAGTGCAACAGAGTATGAGTTATATGGAAGACATTACAGGGAATTCAAAGTATTGAACTTTATACTGTGGAGAGGTCTCTTAAAGGGATTATTTCCTTATCTGCATGGCCAGTACTAATGCAATGTAATCACTCTGGCTGACAATGAAAATTAGAAACTACAGGGCATGTATTACACTTAAAGAACAAAGAAAAATATTGTAGTTTTTATTCTATGTTTAGTGGGATTACTGATTCGCAGATTGGAGGGAAAGAGACATAGACCCTTTTTGTATAATTGTTTCAGATAGTTACACACATTTGGCTCAGGTTTATGGGAAAAGGTGGAAGAGCAATTATCTCATAGCAATTTGTCAGTGCAGCCAGAGAAAGATAATGTATCTGAAACACAGCTCACCTCTCACTTCTTGGGCTTTTCAATAGCTGAAATTGAAAAAAGCGCGTTAGAAGCTGTCACTAGTTTCTGATCATAGATTCTCTCCCTCCTCTCCCTCTCTTTCCCCCTTCCTCTGCTCTATCTCTCACTCCTTAGGCCTTAGGCCTTCCATGTTTTTCCTATGCTTGAATCTTTCTTTTTCTTTCCCATTCTTTGTAAAAAAAATTTTTTTTTCTTTCAGTCCATGGTTTATGATAGATGAAGTATGGGTTGGGCTTGTTCTTTGCATACTCTATGAGTAATCTTGAAGACTTGACTAAATAAATATTTTTCTTCTTTGTATGCAGTTAAGCTCATCATTTTCTAGCTTTCTCCACCCTCACATCCTTCCCCATTTTTTTTTTTTTTTTTTTNTTTTTTTTTTTTTTTTTTATCTTCAGTTATTCTTCAGGATTTTTTCCCCTTCCTTGTCACCCTTGTCTTTTTTCCTCTCTCAGCGAATGGAACTATAATGGAACCAAAATTCCAGAGTTGGGTTGTTTAGTGAATGACAATTGAAAGGAATTTGGTGGCTCCCTGTTATATGCTAAACACCTAAACATACAGAGCCACATTCTATATAAATGGTGCTATTTCTCTTCAGTTGTCACCCTGTGGCTGCATCTTACACTTTCATAACTGAAGTAAAATGCAGATTCAGTTGTCACTGTCTTTGTTTCCAGTGTTGAGCAAAAAGTGGAAGTTTTTGGTGAAGACCAGGGATGGTTTATCTTTCAACCCTTACTTTGCTCTGGTGGAAAGATTAAGTAAATCTGCAGACTGTCATAAAATATGCAGCTGTGTATGTGAGCACCGTTTGTGTAGCAACTGTGGGCTGAAGCATATGACTAGTTAACATCAAATATAAACCTGGCTATAGGCTACATACATACAACACAGTACTCCAATTAAACAGTTGATTTAGCAGATTTTAGCTTCCTCTCTGTTCAAGTTCAGCTGCTTCAGTGCTCAAATTGCATCCACAGCTGCTACACTCATTGCTGCTGCTCACTGTGTTAGTGCTACAGTCATTGCTGATGCTCACCAGCATTTCAACCCACCCCCCATCACACCAACATCAATATGTAGGCTTTGATTTCTCAATGTGATAAGAACATGCTTTTAGAGCACAGACACAAATCTCAACTCACTCTATATTTACACTTTACACATGCCATAAATACAACTGTTTCGGTGAGTTAATAATAATAATAATAATAATAATCATAATAATAATAAACTTTATTTGTATAGCACCTTTCATACACAACATGTAGCTCAAAGTGCTTTACATTAAAAAAAAAAAGAAATAAAAACAGGGAACACAGATTAAATTAACAAGTACAGGTAAAAATATAGTGCTTGGTGTTGCAGAGAAAGCAAGCCATTAAAAAAAAAAAAAAATGTCAAACTGAATCCTTGCAATAAATTGTGGGATTGGCTACAAATAAGATGAAACTAAATAAATAGAAGTTATTCATTAATTCACCATATTGACTATTCTAATCTTATTCCTCTCTTTCTGTTTCCCTCCGATGATGTTCGCTCTGAATGGTTGCAAATAAAGGTAAGAACCTTATTTATTATGCATGCAGTCTGTGTATTGTGACGCCTGAGCAGAAAGTTATAAGTGGCTTTAGGGACTTAGTAAGACCTCTCTGGATAATTACTTTAAGAAAGCAATTAGCAAAACTCTTAAAATTGCAAGTAGGTAAATAAGCTTATGGTATATATCAAATGAAACCAGCAATATCTACAGAATATAGTGCACATATAAAGACACGAGTTGTTCTGCTATTTTTTCTCACAGGTTTTTGTTGCTTAATCCAATTCTAGGCACCTTGGGGCAACTAAGACATTTTAGTTATTGACTGATTTTTTTTTTTTTTTTTTTTTTAATCTGTGTTTCAAATGCTATATGCAAGATGGATTTCATTAACCAGTTTTTTCAATATACTAGAGTTTGGTGAAGAATTCCCCACAGCTGACTCTTGTCCCATCAAAATGTAGACCTCTGATATATATATATTTTTTTTTTCATCTCAGTCACTTATTATTCCCTTTAGTTGTAAGCAAAGTTCTGGGTTAAGGCAGAAATTGGGGTTGCTATCAGCTAAAGGGCTGCCTTTGTCTGTCTGTACTTCTCTATATTTATCAATCTAACATTAAAAAAGAAAATTTATATTTCTGAAGAGAAAATAAAAGCTTGTGCATAAAATCCAAGTAGATATGTCGATTGCTTTGCACAGTTCAACATTTTTTCTTTAATTTGACTAGCTGTGCATTCTTTTTTGAAGTTGGCATCAAATACAGTGAATTGTAAAGTAAATCGACTTTTTCTGTGAAGAAAATCCCCCAGATGTTGGATTTTCCCTTGGATTGTTTCCCTTGTATAGTATAATGTTGTGCTGATGAAAGAGAATCCCACAATGATTTTGGCTGACCACAGCAATTACACAACAGCGAGCACAGATTTCAGTTGCTCTTTTAAGCCCAGGAGTAATGTTGCTGTTCCAATTGCATTCGTAGTCTGCTCCTACTCTTCTCTTCTCTTCTTGTTGATAGATTTTCCTCAGCCTGTGTTTAATTCCTGTGATGTCAGCACCTACTATCAGTTGTCTAGCTAGTTTTATGAGGCATGTAGAATATTTACAGTATATTATATACAAACAAACAAACAAAAAAATATTCTTAACACCTTTTTTTTTTTTTTTTTTTTTTTTGCATTGGCCTTTTCCCCTAACCCCATATGAGCCTCAAGCTTGATGAAAAGGTTTTAGCCACCAGCTTCATTTTAACTTTCAGATGACTTTCTATCCTTACTTTTATTATCATCACTTCACTCCACTTCTCTCCTGGCAAACATCTTGTTATAGCAAGTCATTCTAGATGCTGCCAGCTCTGTTCAGCCATGCCATGGAGCCCAGACCTGCAGCATAGAATCCAATCTTAGGGTGCTGGCAACCACTAGGGCTAGTCATGAGAGGACACACACACACATACAGCTCTCACATCAGCAACAATAATGACAACATAGACATTCACGTTGAAGAAGGAGAGGAGGAAGGTGTGTCCGTAGGCAGAGAGAACAGAGGAAAGGCAAGAGTCTAGGGATGAGAGTAGGGACTTTGAATG